>JAVKPL010008863.1:0-34261 GCA_032173675.1 Gastrolobium villosum | reverse complement strand
CCATGGACTTGTTCAGGTGTTTATTAGTGAATATTGGGCATGCCCTCAAAGCTTGTTGGAGCAATTAATTTTTTTTAACTAGGTTCAGGGCCTTTTGTAAGAGAAAGGCAGGGCATGCTGTGTTCCATAGTTTTTATTTTAAACTAGACTATATTGAAACTGGTTCATACTAGCACTAAATTAATGGATGGATTTAAAATAACTTTTTCCTTTGAAAAAAATTGCACAAGAATAAACAAAAAAACTTACTTGGCAAACCCATTTCCTGAGGCCAGTTATATGTTCCCTGACTTGGTCGGGAGTAAATAATTCAATCAATGAGGCCCCTTTTATTTTTGGTTTATCAGATTTGGTTCAAGCTGCATTTTCAGACGGCTGGATCACATTTTCTTGCTTAACTTGTCCATTTTCTTGCTCTGTTTTAATATTTTCTGGCCTAGCTATATTCTCAGGCTCATCATAATAGGTGACAGGCTCACCAGCAGCAGGCCCTTGCCCTTTATCATCTGCAATAATATCCCCATCCTTTTCCATCTTCATCTCCTCAAGATTTTCATGTTCTGAATGCACCTGATGAACTTATTCTACCTTAACTTGTTCTATAAACTCAGATTTAGTTGACATAGTAGATAAAGTAGAATTGTCATATTTCTTACGTTTTAGGGGCAGGTGGTGCAGGTCTTCCCAAGTTTCAACCATCATAAGGGGAGGAGTAGAAGACACGTCACCACATGGAAAAGCTTGGCACTGAGTAGTATCCTTGGAAGACGGTGGGTGCAACAGAAGTTGTTGGAGGAATATATGAAGTAGAATTGTGACAATATTTCATACGTTTTTGCGGAGGAGGAAGGTGCAACAGGTCTTCTGAAGTTGATTCACAATGGTGCTTACGTTGAGATGTGCGCTTACAGTGGTTTCTTACAGCGACACAAACAGGAAAACATGGGTCCTTGCATTTCATGAAATGATGAATCAATTCCATGGTCTGACAACACCGAGGATATTGACACTGACGTAGCAGGGTGCATTCTTCTATGTGATTACAAAACTCTTTTGCAGTAGAACAATGGCGGCATTTCAGGCATTGCCCTTTTGGGGCAGAACACCGTTTAGCATGAAGTAAAAGTAAAAGCCATCTCTGTTGATTCCTATGTGACCAGCCTAGTTGCTCAGTTAAGCATCTAGAAGCTTCTTCTTGCACTGCTGCTATTCTTCTTTTTCTTTGATTAAAATGCATGTGGAGATGCTGCTCATGTGACATATTCCCAGGAGGACTGCTCATGATGTGATGTGTGATTTATGCGACGAAGTAAGAAGGACAACAAAATGAAAAATAGAAAGAAAAAATAGAAAGAATAATTTAAATAACAGAAAGAAAAATAGAGACGGACGACGGAACGAAAAAGAAGGAGAAGAAGTAAGAATAACAGAGACAGATGATGGAATGAAAAAGAATAATAATAAGTGATGAAGTAGGATTATGCGTGTACAATTATATAGATTAAAAAAAAACAAAAAAGGGTTTCGTTTCCTAAGTTGCCCATCAAATATCGCAATTAATTACCCTTAATGGATTAATTTAATGGTTTTTTTTTATGATCATTTATTACCCTTAATAATAAGTCATGAAGTAGGATTATGCGTGTAGGGTTTTGTTTCCTATTTATTAAAAAAAAACAAAAAAGGGTTTTGTTTCCTAAGTTGCCCCTCAAATATCGAAATTAATTACCCTTAATTTAATGAATTAATTTAACGGTTTTTTAATCATCATTTATTACCCCCATCAATATTAAAATTAAATATAATAAATTTCAAATAAAACTAATCTATTAGGATAGGCCCAACAATTTTCATAAAAAACTAAGCCTACGATCGTATCGCATGGGGATTAAAATTACTCTTTGAAGATCCAAATAATTTGTTATTCCTTAAGATTTAAAATTACCTGTAGCAAATTAAAATATATCTAACCTACAAATTATCTATAAATATAACAAATATATTACTCACTAAAATCTAAGATTACAATATCAATGTTCCTATAGTTTTTTACCGAATGAAAAAGAATAAGTAGTCAAGAAGTAGTGCAAGCGAGCGTACAATTAAATAGGCTTTCGTTTCCTAAGTTGGCCTCAAATCAGAATTAATTACCGTTAATTAATGGATTAATTTAATAGTTTTATGATTATCATTAATTACCGTTAATGGATGGATTAATTTAAGGATTTTATGATTATCATTTTAAATGAATTAATTACCGTTAATTAATGGCCTCAATTATGGATCAATTAATTACAATTAATTTTTTAGGGAATAAATTTCAAATAAAATTTCGCTAAATGTCAATTAAGATACCTCCAACAAATTTCATCAAAAACTAACCTAGGATCATCTAGGAATTTAGGATTACGTATAATACATTTAAAAAAAATAATAACCTAAGAGCACCTAGCGATTAGAATTACGTATATCAAATTTCATCTAAAACTAATTTAAGATGTCCTAAGGATCGAAAAACTAATGTAAGATGTCATAAGAATCTAGATTACCTGATCTCCACGTTTGATGACTTCTAGGAGGAAAAGCGATTAGAGAATAGAAGCGCAATTGGAAGCTAGAAAAATAATAACAAAATAAAAATTTGAAATAAGAAGAAAGAGAAGAGAATAGGAGAAGAGAAATGGAGAAATGCCGAGGATTGGAAGTGATTTGGTTAGGTTAGGTTAGGTTAAGCTCCTATTTATACCTGTAGTTTTGTAACCGAGACATTAACTACAAGTAATATCAACCGTTATCACATTTATTTTAATTATAAAATTACAGATAAAATCAATTGTAACATCCCACGTAAGTAAGAAAAATATATATTGCTATGAGGCTTGTGGTCATTATGTTAAATTTGAGTATGTGCATTGCTTGCTTGGATTTCTAGTTACATTGTATTTGTATGAATTAATATTGCGTTAGGGAATTATTTAAATAAAAACATTAGGTGAGAATTTGTTTTGGGCTGGTCATAATAGACCATAGAGATGTAAAGCTTGGACTTAAGCATATGGGCTAGTATTTTTTCTTAAGCTCTAGGTTGTGTGGGCCGAAGTCTTGGGGCTTTGGGTTGGTATCCATGGGTCAGCCCAACTCCATTACAACTTACCCTAATTCCACACTAGTGATCCTCCAAGTCAGCCCCCATTGTGAGTCACCTCTTCATCAACCGTAATTCTCCCTCTTGTGTGCGCATTGGACTCCTCAAGAATCTGATCCCTGCTGCTCTAATCACAAAGTGAGTCAGATCTGCCCCTCTTTTCCATGTCCATGCGCATTGAGAGTGTAAAAAGGGGAGCTGATTGCTTGCTGCAACCTCCTATCTATTCAGCTTTATCTTAAAACATATGCAGCTTTAGGGCATGCACCCAATAAGGGGTCTGAAGTCAGTTTGCATGTCACTCCTTTGGGCAGAAATTCTGCCACCAATTGCTTCTTCTTGGACGCCTAAGAGAGAGGGAAATGCAAGGAGCACCATTTCTTCATTCTGCCCTATTTTATGAGCTTAGTAGTGAGGCCACAAGCTGGAAAATAAATTCTTCTCCCCTATTCCCTTTCATAGCCGTAAGTGTTGGACCACCAAGAAGAAAGAAATAAAAATTCTAAACCATATTCTGATATCCTCCCTCACATTAAAACCGTGGACTCCTCAAGAGCTACCATTAACATCAAACCTTCATCTCCTTTCCTTGACCCAGCCGAAGCTACATTCTTGGAGATCTGAACAGCAAGCACTGTTTTCCTTCCCTCTTGTGCGCACACTCATCGTTGAAGAGCTGAGTTTGCTGCTCCTTTGTTCTGTTCGGGTTTCCTGTGTGTTGCCTAGAGGTAGGCACAAAAATCCCTCTTCTTTTCCCTTCTGTTAAACCAAGAAGCATGCTTAGGAAGTAGTATTTTTAGCTATTGTATATTTTAGATTCTGCCAGTTTCTATCCTTAGACTTTAGATTGATTATATAAAGAAATTGAACCTTGAAATGATCTTTTAATAAAATTAGAGGGGCTGCGTTAGTGTATCATAAATTGTTCAGAACTTAGATAAAGAGGGCTGTATGTTTAGACTTCCCTAGTAGCGCTCCTTATGAAGTAGTTGGGTTTTGGAATAATTCTCTCTAATGACTTGTCTAGATAAAACCGAATCTGTTTTAGTAAAATTGGATCTGAGCCTAGCCCTGTCCTAAATTAAAAATTCTGCATGTTGTTAGGCTGTCCTCCTCTCACCCTTGTCTTGTTAAATTAAATTCAAACTTGTGTCTTGAGCCTTTATGTACTTAAACCTTTTCTGTTTCAGCCTAGGTGTATTCTATGTCCCATTTAATTTATTTAGACAGTATGATAATAGGCCTTTTGCGCACCTTGGGTAGAAAAGAAGAAATTGCATAATATGAGGACCTTTTTTTGTGCTAAAAACCGATTCTGTTTGGGCTTGATTGAAGTCATTGTTTAACGTTGGTAAAGAGTAAGTTGGAGTCATAATATGTTGGGGAGAGAACAAGGATGGCCGAATGGGGTACTAGAGTTTTTAAGCTTGGAAAACTTGTTGGTAGTCTTAGGAATCGTTTGTGATGTATTTTGATTTGTGGTACTTGTATATTAGGTGCGTAAGACCCTTGAAACTTTGGATATCCGCTGCTGCCCGGTAAAATACTTGTGACGTTTGAGGTAAGTGTGTGGTGACACTACCTTCTTGCTTGCTAGTTGGAGCACGAAGCTTGACCGTAGCTCCATATTTTGGTATTATGTATATTGAAATCTGCTTGTCTTGAAATCTTGAATCTCGTGATTTTATATATGCTGCAGCCTTGAGATATTAAATATTAAATCTTGGATATTATCTAGTCATGCATGTACATTCATAATTTTATCTGTATGTTGCGTGTGACCCATGACATGACATCCATGCACAAGTTTCATGTTTATAACCGAAAATGTTTTCGAAAACTATGCATACGCTTGAGCATGCATCATGTAGGCATCCCTTTGGTACCAGGGTCTTGGGACACTTGGCTTCAGTCCGCTTAGGATACAGTTGGAACCCTCCAAGGAGCCATTAAGGGAGGCCCTTCCACTGTCTTGGTTAGTACGCGCATGACGATGCGATTAAGTACTCTCGGCGTTATATACGCATCTTGACTTGTTATCTTGGCAGCATATGTATAAGTATATTTAAGCTTGTTTATGTTCATTATTTCTGTATCTAGCAAATGCTTTTGCATTCTGGTTTTTTCATCACTCTACTCGGATATTTTTCTCACCTCTTTGGGGCTGCTATTTTGATAAAATGGCAGGAGGACGAAAGAGCATATGAAGACTTGATTTTAAAGACTTTAGCCATGCGTGTTGTTGTATGTGTTGTGGGTGGGACCTTTGATGATACTGATTTATTTGTTTGGATGACTGTACTAAGTTAAAGAGTTGATTTATTGTTGGATTTTAGACTTTGATGACCCTTTAGTAATTTGGAAAATTCTGAAAATGTTTTGGTAAAAACTAAATTTTGAGCTGCTAATTGAAGGGCTGTGAAAATGTTGAAAACTGATTTTTGGGAGCAACTTGAACGTGGTCGTTCCGGGGCTACGGACCTTCAAATGAGGCATAATTTATATGCACGCGAAGCCCCAGGAATATACTTTAAGATTATGCAGGATTTATGTTCAAACGATATCTGTATGAATTATAATGATTTTCGCAAGACAGCAGGTTTTTCCAGAAAATAGACAGAATTCACAAGTATCTTGCGTGTTCGGTTCCGTGGGGCTATTCACCTCCAAATCGCGTATAATTTATATGTACGCGACGCCCCGGATGTCTAGTTTCTCTGTAGCTTTGAATATTTTTTTAAGCTGCTGAATTCGATTTTATACAGATTTTATAAGGCAGCAAGGTTTTCTGAAAAGTATAGAAAATTCAGCAAATGGTTTTATCCTTGAAATTTTCTATGTTTGATAATCGATTTCGTTTTACTTAAGTTATTTATATGAGAATCAAATCTGAACGTTTTAAAGTGATAAATTTAAATGTTATTTGATAATGTTTTTTTTATTTGAGTTCTTTACCGCTGCGACTCTAATACAATTTAGCAAACAACCCTCTTGGATGCATACAAGAGTGGGTGTTACATCAATGGTCATCATAATTACTTTAATTGTTATTAATATCTTAATTGCTATAGAATTAAATAAAAATAATAGTTGGCATTTATTAATTACATGATAACCAACCATAACTGCTAAACATTACAACTAAAACTACCACTAATTAAGGTTATAGTTTTATAGTCAAATTATGACATACTATTAGCAATCAATGCCCATAACACAATTCATAAAAGTACACATTATTATTATTAATTTTATTGTTACTATTTTTCTGGGATATTACAGAACATTTCATGAACTAAAAATTAATGTTGTGGCAATTCCACCCCGAAGGTAATGGGTCAAATTCAGTTTAAAAGGTTTCCCAACTTGCAAGGACTAGGGTGATGGCAATTGTATTTATTTTTAGGAAAAAATATTTCTGCAGTTACTGCAGATAAGTTATCTGTATTTATTCCCAAAACGACGTCGTTTTGGTATTAAAATCTTAAAAAATTATAAATATAAAGACTATTATAAACTGAAATAAATTAAAATTACAAAAACACCATGATTTCCCCTACCAAAATGACGTCGTATTGGGCTTACTGCAGATAAATTATCTGCAGTAACTACAAAAAAAGCGAACCCATAAATAATATGTAAAAAGGTAAAAAGAGATATATAATATCAATTATTAAAATAACTTGATACCTTAAAGATTATAATTTATATTATACTAATTTATTACCCCATGACTATTATAATTAAATATAATAAATTTCAAATAAAACTAATTTATTACTCCCATCAAATAAAATTCAATGATTTGATGATTGTCATTTTAAATGACATGGTTATTTAAGGGTTTATTTTAAGGGTTTGATGATTGTCATTTTAGGAGATAGACACAAGAAATAGAAATTATGGGAGAGAGAAAATGAGTGTTTTTTTAATCTAAATTTTAAATAAAAATATTTATTTTGTGTCTATCTCTCTTGACACACTACAAAAATAACGGCATGCACCGACATTCGTTTTACCACATTTATTAGAATGATGGTAAAAGTACAATAGTACCCTCAATTTACTACATTATTTTACAAATGTAGCAAAATTACTCTTAAAAATACAAAAGACGTTTTTCTCATCTCAAAATAACTTCATCCTTTCCGAGCTTAACCCCAGATGGATTTTTCGTTCCTGATTCCCTACTCCTATTATAAATGAGACTTTCTGCATCATTTGCTCCAAAGCATTTTTTTAATAGGTTGGATTAAACTTTTTCCCATTTTATTCTAATCAGTTTGGTGTCGATTCTCTTTTTATCTTCGTTGCCACAATGGTGGCTTTTGATGCGTTATACTCATTCTGAATTGAGCTGCGGAAAAACCTCATTCTGAATTCCGACACGGAGGCACCACCGGACAAGTTCCTCTCTCCGCCTCCGTCGCCTCCTCAGCTTCGTTACGACGACGGTAGAATCTCTTCTTTGTTTTTCATCGTTTTTCTGTCTCGTTTCTGTGTTTGTTTATTCGATTCGATGAATGAATAGAATTTCCCCTTGATTCTCATTATCGTTAATTTTGATTGAATGCCTCAATCTCTGGAAGGATCAGTATGTGAAGTTCGAGTTCTTTCAACCGAAATGATAATAATAATAATAATAATAATAATAATAATAATAATAATAATAATAATATAATGCAATTGTAATTTCTTATCCCAATTTTTCCGTGGATTAGATTAAGAGGAGGAATTCAAGTGAGGAGGCTATGGTTTGAGGAATTGGTTAAGGGGAATTTTTTTAACATGAAGGAAAATAGATAACAGA
Organism: Gastrolobium villosum; assembly: GCA_032173675.1. Lineage (NCBI taxonomy): Eukaryota > Viridiplantae > Streptophyta > Magnoliopsida > Fabales > Fabaceae > Gastrolobium > Gastrolobium villosum. The sequence continues at coordinate 26,306 of JAVKPL010008863.1, read as the reverse complement.
TTGACATTTTATTCTCTATTGTAGTTTTTTTTTACTTGAGATGAGAACAACTTTGTTGAAGTACAACATGGAGAGAAATAAGCTATCATGTTGTTCTTCATGGGAGTTTTATTTTATTTTTTTGGGATGAAAAAGTCGATATTTGCCATGAGTATTGGGATACCACTATGCTATTCTTGGTTTTGGTGTTATCTTTATCTCGATTTTTAAAAATCTAGGTTTTCGGAATAAATCTTAAGCTGTAATTCATTGACACTGTTGTTTCTACCTCTAACACGTTTAAGAAGACAACACTACATGTTGTCACTTTGATAACTTTAATCAGTGCTGTTAGGTATAAAGTTTATTAAAATTTTAATATTTGGCACAATTTAGATAATTTATAAACATTCCTGTTATAGAGGTCCTGTGACTTCCAGTCTCTTCTGTGCTTGTTTGATACTTCCCAAATATCCTCTCCAATTGGGGCAAGGTTTGGTCCTTTGTTTCTACTGATTTGTGTTCCTGTAAGTCTTTCTTTCGAGTTTTCAAATGAAGTGTCTTTCTTGCTAAGTTATTTCAGAAATCCAAATCTCCCTGAATGGTCGAGTCTTTTGTTTGGACATCATTCTTAGTAAGATTAATATAAATGATATGCTACAGCTTCATGGACCAAAGAAAGCTGTCTGTTTGTGTTTTGTGTGGTTCTGTTTCAGAAACAGCTTTATATGTTTTGCCATTATGTCTGTGATTTAAGGTTCTCATTAGATTTTCATTACATTTTTTTTTCTTTTCAATTTATGAACATTTAATGTACTGTGTAAAACATCATATCTCTTGTCTTACCAATTTTTTTATTTAGTTAAGGGCAAGTGATTTGTTGATGGTCCTTTTAAAGGTAACATGGAATAGTTTATAAAGTGTACATGGTCTTTTGTTTTAAAGGAATATTATAATGAAGGAAATTGCATTGCTTACCTTACTGCCTGTTTCTTGTACAGAGATTATCTCAATTCTCATGCTATACATATCTTGTAAGGTGGTTAAGAATATTTAGACTCCCAAAATTAGTTTTGGTGTAGTATTTTACCACTGTTCTGATCAAGGGAAGGGGCATTAAAGAATTGGTTAACTTGATTGTGTGAATTATAGAAATATTTTTATTATGTAAAAAACTACAACGCAGGGTGGCTTTCTCATATTTTATATTGGAACCATTAATAGGCCCATATTACTGTATCTTGTTCCTGTTCTGAGTTATGCTTTAAGACTTAAGTTCTTTACTGAAGTTCCATCTTCCCTGGTAGTACCATCAAAGCATGCATCATGATTTCATGACTCTGAATTTTACTAATTGCAAAGTTCTTCTCCCGGTGCCCCATTGACACAGAATGGCTATTCCTTCTTTGTTTCTAATAAATCTTCAAATTATTGTAGGGATGGTAATTTACCTGTTTCCTTTATCAAAAAGTATCTTGTGAAGAAGCTTAATCTTGCTAGCGAAGCTGAGGTAAATTGTTTTTCTCTCTCTGCCAATTTCTTTTCTGAAATAATAATTTAAAAATACCAATCTTAATTATAAACAAGAATGGAATACATAAACACTCAGTAGTTAAAGTTACAGCACCAAAAAGTAAATATCTACATCATTATTACTGTGCATCTGGCAGTAGAATATCATAAATAAAATTTTCACATAACAATAATAGCATAATTTGAAAATTGAACTAGAGACATTGATTAAACTGGAACTGTCCTAACAGACGCTGCCACATCTATAGCCTCAGGACTATCTTCTTCATTCTCCCCACTCAACTCTTCCAGTGATTTTCCCTTTGATTCTGGTACTAACAAGGTGCATATAATTCCAAAGAAGTTAATCACACCAAGCATAATGAGGGAGTTCTTAATCCCAATACCCTTTGAATAGCCTTTATCAGTCATGGAAGGGTCCTTGCTTTGTGCAGCATATAAGAACCCAAATGCACCCACAATTGTTCCCGCCTTTCCTGCAGCAGCTGAGATTCCATGACAAGGCACAACAAATGTAGTGGCATTCAGACCAAAATTGGCGAAGAAGAAGGTGAGGGAATACATCACAACAAACCCAATATTGTTTTCTTTATTGGTCCAGTGATTAAATGCAAATATCATTGCTGGTCTATAAAACTATAAAATTTGGAATGAAGTTGATGGGTCACGCAAGTGAAGCCTTTGAACGTTTGAGAATTGGCCTCCTAATCAAAGATTGTACTTAACTATGGCCCCAGTTGGAAATAGGTTATTTTTCTTGGTAGGTTACAGGATAGGTGGGGGTGGAGAACTAGCAAGGACAATGTCTGTTGTTCATATATTTGACACATCAGCCACGAGTGATGCTTGGAGGAGCTTTGAGCCAATGGAATTGGAGGGTGAGAAAGAGCTTTGTACCCATTCATGTGTTGTGCAACTATAATAATAAGCTTAATTGAGAGAAAAAAAAAATAGAAAGAAAAGAAAAGAACATATATGTTTAACTTCTTGTCTAATTCACTATGCATTTGAAAGGCAGCTGTGTCTTTGGTTGGAATGTTGGATTGATCATTACAGATCAAATCCAAATGACGTTGCCTGTTTTGCTACCAAATAAAAAAAAGAAAAGAAAATCTATTATTGAAGTTTTTGTATATGTTCGATTATAAAGTAATGTCTTAGATAGTAATGAATTTGGCATTTAGATGTTTAGATAATCAATTCATCTTTTTAAATTGGATTCGGTAACTTTGAGTCCCTTAATGGTTGATGATTATCAGGTGTAATAATTATTCACTTAATTTACATTATCACCGTCTATTACAAATGCAAATATCCCCCTAAAAAAAATAAAATATTTAGGGGGATATTTGCATTTGTAATAATAGTGCAAAGGCCACTGTGAACCAGTAACCTGGCACAGTACTGAATAGTGCTATAAGTGTTTGTGCTCTTGCAATCCTATAAACCTCATGGATTGCATTCATTTCTTTTGCAGCAGGGATCCATCCAATGGCACTGAAAATGTCCTTTTGGAAAAGGTTCTGGCTATAGAAGGCAATGTCCAATAAGAACCAAGTACTTGTGGTTCCCAACAAGTGCAGCCCATGCGTTTGGCAAATTCAGTACATATATATTAAAAAATAAGTTCCCAGATTGTAGCCCGCATATTGGTTAAGGTGTGGTTAAGCATATTTTTGGATTTACTTATTTACTTATGAACAGAAAGCATATGACTGGATTATGGATGTTATGTCAGCACATGCTCAAATCTTTGTTTTCGGTTTTTGAACAGGCCCTCATGGCAATCCCAGCTTCGGACTTCAGCTTGTGTCTCTTTTTGATTCCAGAACGTGTGGTATGATTCTCACAATTTACTCTTTTCTTTGTAGTAGTTCTTCTTGCTCTCTTGCATGTATAATTATATATTTGAGTAATTCAATCACTCATGTCAGACGTGCTTGAAACTTGATTTATTTGTTTTATGGCTGGTGTGTGCCTGAGTTCTTGATTGATTATTGGGACATGAATGACGTTTATTGTGTTCACCAGCTAAGTTAGGATTTTGTACATTGGTGTTTTGAGGTTGGTTATCATAATAGCTCATTAATAGTATATTAACATAATATGGAATTGATTTGTGCAGGTGTGATCTGGTAGATGGCATTTCAAAGGACTAGGATAGCTTACAAAAATAAGTCTTAAATGGATGATAAGGAAAATTTGTACTATTGTATTTTTTTATGGATTTGAGAAGATATTTTTTTGTATAGATGTCCCATAAGTAAAATTTTCATTAGTTTTATTTGGTGATTTTTTTCCACTGTAGTATTGATAGAAATCTTGATTAGCTTATATAAATTTAAAACATGATGACTTGTACAAATTCTTCAGTGATAATAGAATATAATGTTTAGTGTTTGCTTCATATTTTAATGTGTTCACTAAATTGTGTTTGAGCTATTTTCAATATTATTTTCCTTACTATTGTAATATTAACGAATTCTTAATATTTTTAATTTTAAAAAAGAATTTCATATATTTAGCCACATTTATGAATGTGGTTAAAAAAATGTTTTAGGCACAAATAGCCACATTTTTCTACTGTGCCAAACAAAACAGTTTAACCACATTTATAAAGTGGTTAAATTAAAAATAAATGTGGCTAAAAAAAGGCTACCACACTTAGTCAAAATGTGGTAAAGAGAATAAAGTAATGTGGCTAAATTATTGCAACACCACTTCTAGCCACATTTAATCAAAATGTGGTAAATTATGTTAGCCACATTTTTTTTCAATGTTTGTCACATTTTTAAATGTGGCTAATCAACACTTTTTTTGTAGTGCATAGCTTTATGTCATTGAAAATGACAAACACTTGTTATCAAAAAAAAAATGACAAACACTTTTCCCTTAATTTATATAATATCAATTTTAAATTTTAGTTTTTCTTTGATTTTTATTTCAATTTTTAAAAGAAATTATTATTTATTTAATTTTTTATTTCCAAATCCTTTCCCACCATTACAATTTGAAATTTAAAATTAAAATCCAAAATTTGAAATAAATTCAGAATTCGAATTTCAAAAGAGTGAACAATTCCAATTTAGAAACAATTTAAAAGAGTTAAGTAATTCCAATGTACAAATCAGTGGGACATTGAATGAGTTGTCTGCCACCATAAATGATTAACTTAGTTTTTCATTGATTTTTTATTTCAATTTTTAAAAGAAATTATTATCTATTTAATTTTTTATTTCCAAATCCTTTCCCACCATTACAATTTGAAATTTAAAATTGAAATCCAAGATTTGAAATTAATTCAGAATTTGAATTTCAAAAGAGTGAGCAATTCCAATATAGAAAATATTTAAAAGAGTTGAGTAATTCAAATGTACAAATCGATTAGACATTGAATGAGTTGTCTGCCACCATAAATGATTAACTTAATTTTCCATAATTTTTTATTTCGAATTGTAAAAGAAATTATTAGTTATTTAGTTTTTTATTTCCAAATCATTTCCCACCATTCCAATTTGAAATTTGAAATTGAAACTCAAAATTTAAAATTAATTTAGAATTCAAATTTCAAAAGAGTGAGCAATTCTAATGTAGAAAGCATTTAAAAGAGATGAGTAATTCCAATGTACAAATCAGTGGGACATTGAATGAGTTGTCTGCCACCATAAATGATTAACTTAATTTTCCATTTATTTTTTTAAAAGAAATTATTAATTATCTAATTTTTTATTCCGAAATCCTTTCCGACAATTACAATTTGAAATTTAAAATTGAAATCCAAAATTTGAAATCAATTCAGAATTCGAATTTCAAAAGAGTGAGCAATTCCAATGTAGAAAGCATTTAAAAGAGCTGAGTAATTCCAATGTACAAATCAGTGGGACATTGAATGAGTTGTCTACCACCATAAATGATTGACTTAATTTTTAATTGATTTTTTATTTCAATTTTTAAAATAAATTATTATCTATTTAATTTTTCATTTCCAAATCATTTCCCACCATTAAAATTTGAAATTTTAAATTGAAATCCAAAATTTGAAATCAATTCGAATTTTAAAAGAGTGAACAATTCTAATGTAGAAATCATTTAAAAGAGTTGAGTAATTCCAATGTATAAATCAGTAGGACATTGAATGAGTTGTCTGCCATCATAAATGTTTGGGAACATCCCTAACGTGTGTTTTATGCATCGTCTCCTCTCCAATGTTTCCTTTTCTTCCTCATGCCATTGTTTAAGGCTTTCTCTCACTCTCATCTCAATACCTCAATTCCAATTTTTTTTTCTGTGTACAAAAAAGTTATTTTAAAGTGGAATTATCTTAAAAATAAGGAAGGAAGAATATATATACTCTTAATTTAATAAAATATATTGTAATCTCAATCCTCTAAATGATTAACTGTAGATACATTCTTATTTATTTTAAAGAGAATCTCATTTTAGAATAATTGTTTCTTCCTTTTATCTATCATTAATGGTTGCCATTATAATAAATCATTGGGTGAGGAAGAAAGTCAGTACTTTGTGTTGAGAAGATAATATTTAAAGGTTTTTGGGGAACGTAACTGGTCAGAATAAACCCAAGTCCTAAATATTTTTAAATGGCACTGTTTGGGCGGTGGATATAAAAAGATAAAATTGAAAACAAGAATACATAAGAAATATAGTTACGACTGTAGTATATAAATATTAACATTTAGACCTGTAGTTAAGAAATTAATATGTTGATATTAGATCTAAATATTCTCTCAGATATTTACGAGCTAGATACCCTTGAGTTTGATAGATCAAGGTGCATTGAAAATAATAGTGTTTTCCAAATAGGTGGTGTGTATATACACTGACAACAAAATAGTAAAGAGAGAAAAGATGTTCATACCTATAAGTTTGACTTCTTAATCATAGGATTTACCAAATGGCTATGGATAGTGAAACCATGGACCTTTGATGCCTCATCTAAGGCTTCGTTTGGGAATTTGGAGGGGAAGGGAATCCAAGGGGGAGGGAGAGGAAGGAAATTTAAGGGTATTCCATTTCCTTGTTTGGGAGTTAAAAAAATGGTAAGGGAGAAAATAGAGGGTTAATGAGATATTTTTACCATTTTACCCCATTTATAAAATGATATAATTATTATATTTTACAAATTAAATTAAATTAAATTTAAAATTTCTAACAAGATTATTTATGCATTTTTACAATACTAAAAAAGATCATATTTTTGACGACATTTTTACATTGCAAACGATGAAGATTCCGTCACAAATTTATTTTTAGGTCGGAATACTTTTCGATGAAAAGTGACGGAATTTTTCCTACGATGAAAAATTTTACAAAATTAAATTTTCTATCGAGATTTTCGACGAAATTTAGTTTCTGTCAAAAATTTTGACAAAAATGATTTCCTCCATCAAATGTTTTAAACGAAAAAAGTATTCCGTAAAAAAATTTGAGTGAATGTTTTGCACTCAAAATTTCGATGGAAATTCTTTTGTCAAAATTTTTGAGGGAAATGTTTCATTTGAAACTTTCGACAAAATTTAGATTATGTAAAGAATTTTGACAAAATATTTTTTCCGTTAAAATTTTTTATTGAAATATTTTTCGTTAAATTTTTTGACGAAAATATTTTTTGACGAAAGTATTTTTTGTCCAAAATTTTGGACAGAAATGTGTTCAGTTGAAAATTTTGATAAAAATGTTTTTTATTAAACAAACTTGACAGAAATATTTTCCATCGAAATTTTTTGATAGAAATGTGTTTCGTTAAAAATTTCGACGAAAATTATTTTTTTCAAAAAGTTTAATAAAAATCTTTCCGTTGAAAACATTCGACGGAATTTAAACTCTGTAAAGAATTTAGATAAAAGATTTTCTGTCAAATTTTTTTGATAGAAATGTGTTTCGTAGAAAATTTTGATGGAAATATTTTTCGTCAAAAACTTCGATGAATATGTTTTTTTTTGTGAAATATTTTGAGGAAAGAAGTTTTGAGGAAATTTAGATTCCGTAAAGAATTTTGACAAAAAATAATTTCCGTCAAATTTTTTTACAGAAATGTTTTTAGTCACAAATTTTGATGGAACTATTTTTTGTCAAAGTTTTTGCAAAATTTTTTGATGGAAATGTTTTCCCTAAAAAATTTTGACTTAATTGTTTTACGTCGAAACTTTTTCGATGGAAATGCTTTTCATTAAAATTCTGGATGAAGATATTTTCTTTGAAAATTTTGACGGAATTTAGATTCTATCAATAATTTTGACTAAATTTCTTTTCGTAAAAAATTTATGTCAGTGATTATGGCAAAATCTGGTTCCGTCTCTAATTTCGTCTTTAGTTTTGACAGAAAATTTTTAACGTATATGATTTTCATCAAAAATTTCATCATTATTTTTGATGAAATACTTTTTGTCGATAAATCCTGTTGGTATTTGAGACTTTTCTAATATTGTCACATTTAAAAATGATTCACATTGTAATGTTAAGGGTAGATAAGTAATTTTTAATATTTCCCCCTCAAACCCCCCAAATTTGGGGAACTTTAATCTTAAGAAGAAGGATGGTTTTGGAGGTGTAACAGCCTGTTGTACACCGGTATTGTTAACATTGATTATGATATTAAGCGCAGTTACAATCACAGTGGTTGGGTTAATTAAATTACGGGCAAATTTTTCTTTTAACATATTCCTTTTCTTACATCAACACATTTTCCGTAATCAATTAAAACCACACTATAATTGTAAATGCAATTTGCGGAAGCATACATTTCTGCTAACATCATTCATCCTTCTTTTTATTCAACTCATTTAAACTCACCATCTTACTCTCACATTTTACCAAGTTGTAGTCCTTTACGTTGTCTACGCGTGGTTTCAAACCACGTACCATTTGGAGTTCTACCCATCAAGTTAAGCCCCTTTCTTTTAGTCTAGAAAAACCTGAATTTTCGAAAATTACACTGTGGTAATCGATTACCAGTGGGTGGTAATCGATTACCACCTGTCAAAAATGAGGCAGTAGCTAAATTTCTCAATCCTCTGTTCTGGTAATCGATTACCAACTTTGGGTAATCGATTACCAGTGAAGACAGTAGCTAATTTTTCGTCCCCTGTTGCATGGTAATCGATTACCATGCTTGGGTAATCGATTACTATGCAGCAAAATGACAGATTACAGCATTTTAAGCCCCAAAAAGGGTGTGTAATCCATCCCTAACCCCTTGGTACTCCACACAACACTTAAACATGTCCTAATGTAGGCTCTAGGCCCTTCCATCATGCGTTTTCCTTAATTCAAACATCATTATAAAGTTCCCAATGTAATGGCCATTTACATACAAATATGGACCATTTTTACAACATGAAAACCAAGACTTCAAGGCTATGAATGTGGCAATGGACAAGTCCCATGCTCACTCAAAATATACAGTTATCCATGCCATGAATAATAAACCATAAATAAGACTTAGTATACAATCATGAACACTACAAAAAGCATGGATATAACATCATGCAATATGTTCAAGACCTAAGTCTCAAAATGCTAATGTCATGCCATGTGCAATCCAATAGTCCTCCTCCAAAATATCATACAATCCCCATGCACCGCATGCAAATCCACTGTCCACTACACGGGCTTCTTGCCCGAAGCTCCTCCCGGCTCATAGTGACCTGAAATGTGGTCCCCCAAACACAGGGTGAGATATACGGCTATATCTCAGTAAACCAATGCAGCTAGAGGCTCTCTCCACTCCATGGCTCACTAAAATGTATAAATATGACATCATGTAATATGCAAGCAATACAATATCACCATCCAACTGGAGACACCCAAGAACATCCACGCATGGATTCATGTTCAAGGACTCCATCATATAACTCCCGAGACAATCCTGGCGCCTCTCCCATGGTTGAGAAGACTCCATGGCAAAACCCAACTGGAACTCCTCATGAGCCCTATCCGGCGGATGTCCCCCGCTTGGATCATCCTGATGTCGCTCCCAGAGTCGACACCATGGCATATCCAACTGGCATTCTCACAAAGGACGAACCCAGCGGATGTCCAAACCAACACACGTCAACTGGCCAGTGACCAAACAATTTTCACAAAATACAAGCAATATGCATACAAGCACACAATCACACCATGTCATAACCACATAATCCAACCACAACCTTCCACTAGGTGTGGTGGAGCACACTAGGGATTAAACCCAAGTTCCAAGGGTTTACCTCAACACTTAGCCAATCCGTTCCAAACGTAAGCTCCAAATCAACCTTTCACAATCACGTCCGTGTGAGGCACCCTACAACAATCATCAAATCCAAATTACACCAAAACTCATTTTTCATGAAAATTCCTCAAATTTTCCTAAGTTAAAAACCTAACTTTTTCACCAAAAATTATCATAGCATTTCTAGCTTACAAGCATGATTCTAAGGCCTTTTCATCTAATAGCATTTTTCCATTTGGGCTCTCTATCATCACACATCTAAAATTAAAGGTTTAGAGCATAAATTCCTAGATCTATGAAATCAACCACAAAATACCACAAATATACTCACAATGTGTTGTATGATCACCACCAAGGCTTCACTAAACCATAAGAAACCCAAAAGCTCCAAGAACCTCCAAGAACAATATGGGTCGGATCTGATTTTTGCCAAAAACGCAGCCAAGAGGTGGATTCATGGTTTCTAAGTGTTACCAATGGATCTAGAAGGTTGTTTACAATAGATTTCAACACCAAAATCAAGAGATTTGGTGAAGAAATGAAGAAATGGTGAAATGGTGAAGAAATGGTGCTTTGGTTCCTTTTGCAGGGAGGGGCGCGCGAAGAAGAAGAGAAAAAGAAAGGAAAGAAGAAGAAAAAGGGGTGGGGGCCAAGTGACTTCGGTCACACGGGTCTCACACGCGATCTAACTTTAACCCCGATAAAAATTCCGATCATAAATTCTTAATCTTCATATCTTTCCAGTCCACGACATATTTTTGTTTCTCCAAAATATTGATAAAAATTTCACACCTATCGGTACACTCACACCACAGTATTTAACACTTAAAAATCACTATTCATCAATTTTTCCCAAATTTGCCTATTCACTCAATTTTCCGCCCTGATTCCATTTCCAGTATTATTTTTGTCATTTGAAATCTCTAACTCGGCATTTAAGCCTCAGAATACACGGCTGGTCAATTACCATTTTGCCCTTTTTGCCCATTTTGGCCATAATCCTTGGATTTTCACTAATCCACCAACTTTCATTTCACAATATAATATTAAAATACACATTTAAATATATGAGGTGTTATATTCACCCCACCTTTTAGAAAATTTGTCCGCAAAATTAAATCATACCTGCTTGCTAACTCAGGATACAGCCGGAGAATCTCGTCCTCCCGCTCCCAAGTAGCCTCCTCAGGTGTGCGGCCTTCCCACTGAATCTTCAGCATGGGAATCACTTTACTTCTCAATCGCTTTTCACTGCGATCCAATATTGCAATAGGACCAATGGGAGTCTTCAAGTTCTCCCTGATTTCAATATTATCCGGTATCACCACATGTGATTCATCCGGAACATAACGTCGCAACTGCAACACATAAAAAACATCATGTAAATTAGACAATTGAGGGGGTAAGGCAAGCTGATAGGCCACCAATCCTACTCTTTTCATAATTTGATATGGCCCAATGAATCGTGGACTCAGCTTCCTCACACCCAACGCACGGCCAACACCTGTGACCGGAGATAACCGTACAAAAACGTGGTCACCTTCCTCAAATTCCAGCGGTCTATGCTTATTGTCATAGTAGCTTTTCTGCCGATTTTGTGCCTGTTTCAATTTTTCTCTGATCATTTCAATTTGCACTGTTGTTTCCTGCACAAAATCCGGACCAAATCTTTCTTTATCGTCTACCTCAGTCCAACAAGTGGGCGTACGACACCTTCTGCCATACAAAACCTCATATGGTGCCATACCCAGACTGGAATGAAAACTGTTATTATAAGAAAATTCCACCAATGGTAAGTACTTATCCCAAGCATTACCCTGTTCCAATGTGCAAGCTCTCAGCATATCCTCAAGTGTCTGTATGGTCCTCTCAGTCTGACCATCAGTCTGCGGGTGATAAGCAGTGCTCAGTCGAAGCTGAGTGCCAAAAGCCTGCTGCAAAGCTCCCCAAAAGCGTGAAGTAAAATTCGGGTCCCGATCGCTAACAATGCTAATCGGTATCCCATGGAGTCTCACAATCTCCTTTACATACAGTGTAGCCAACTTCTCTGTGGTGAAATCCACTCGTACTGGTAGAAAATGTGCAGACTTCGTGAGTCGGTCCACAATAACCCAAATTGAATCGTAACCAGCTTGAGTTCGCGGCAATCCCACAACAAAATCCATCGAAATACTCTCCCATTTCCATTCTGGTATATCCAGCGGCTGAAGTAATCCAGCAGGTTTCTGATGCTCTATTTTTACTTTTTGACAAACCAAGCACTTAGACACGTACTCGGCAACATCCCTTTTCATCCCAGGCCACCAGAACTTAACTTTCAAATCTTGGTACATCTTTGTGGCACCTGGGTGGATAGCATATTGACCCTTATGGGCCTCCGTCATAACTTCCTCTGCAAGTTCCTTGGGCACAACGATCCTGCCCTGATATAATAATAGTCCCTGTTCATTAACAGATATGCCACTCTGGCCTTTCAGATACTTTATACTTTCATTGCGAATCTGAGTCTCTTTAATTTTCTCGTGCAACTCGTTCTCAATCCGAGTCAACTCCATATCACACATTCTTCCTGCAAAGAAATCCGTTATTTTCATGTCACGAAATTGCTCAATCACTTCATTGTCCCACATCATCATATGAGATAAGTTAACAGACTTCCTACTCAATGCATCTGCCACAACATTAGCCTTTCCCGGGTGGTATTTCAGCTCAAAGTCATAATCCTTCAAGAATTCAACCCATCTTCGCTGTCTCATATTCAGCTCCTTCTGATCAAACAAATATTTCAAGCTTTTATGGTCGCTGAACATAGCGAATTTCATCCCATACAGAAAATGCCTCCAGATTTTCAAGGCAAACACAATAGCTGCCAATTCTAAGTCGTGCGTCGGATAATTTTCTTCATGTGGCCTTAACTGCCTAGACGCGTAAGCAATCACTTTTCCTTCCTGCATCAGTACGCTCCCTAAACCTTTCTTAGAAGCATCACAATATAACACAAACTCACCCTCCGGATCAGGTAGAGTCAAAACCGGAGCTGTGGTCAATTTCTCTTTAAGTAGCAGAAAACAGTCCTCACATTCCTGGGTCCACACAAAAGGAGTATCCTTTCGTGTCAATCGGGTCAACGGTAGAACCATTGCAGAAAATCCCTGTATAAATCGGCGATAATAGCCAGCAAGCCCCAGAAAACTTCTAATCTCAGTCACAGTCTTAGGTCGTTCCCAGTCACTCACCGCTTCAATTTTGCTTGGATCAACTGCAACACCACTTGCAGAAATAACATGACCCAAAAATTGCACCTCAGACAACCAGAATTCACACTTAGATGGTTTTGCATATAATTTCTTATCCTTCAACACCTGCAACACAGTCCTCAAATGGTCAATGTGCTCCTCTTTACTCTTAGAGTAGATCAAGATGTCATCAATAAATACAATCACGAACTGGTCCAAATACGGTTTAAAGATGCGGCTCATATAGTCCATGAACACCGCCGGGGCATTAGTAAGCCCAAAAGGAATCACTTGATATTCAAAATGTCCATATCTGGATCGGAAAGCTGTTTTAGGTACATCCTCCGGTTTAATCCGAATCTGGTGATATCCGGACCGGAGATCAATCTTCGAAAATACGCAGGCATCCCTCAACTGATCTAATAAATCATCAATACGCGGTAATGGGTACCGGTTCTTAATAGTCACTTTATTCAACTGTCGGTAGTCAGTGCACAATCTCATGCTACCATCCTTTTTCTTCACAAATATCACCGGTGCTCCCCACGGAGACACACTCGGCCTAATAAAATTCTTCGCAGATAGTTCTTCAATGTGTTTCTTCAACTCAGCCAACTCAAGTGGCGACATCCGGTATGGAGCCAAAGAGATCGGCCCCACACCAGGCAATAGGTCAATCGAGAATTCAATCTCTCTCTCAGGCGGGAATTCCGGTATCTCATCAGGAAATACATCCTCAAACTCATTAACAACTGGAATAACAGAAATCTCCTCCTTTTTATCACCCACTAATCCGCCCAAAAGGACATATCCCAAATCTCCAGCCTTCAAGGCTTTCACAGTTTGACTCACAGACAAATACAAGGACGGACAAACAGACGGCCTCTCATGAGATAGCAACAACCTCTTTCCGCAGCAATCAATCATTGCGCAGTTCCGAGACAACCAATCCATCCCCAAAATCAAATTGACAGAGGCCAGGGGTAAGATAATTAAATCAATAGTATAACCCCTGCCTAAATAGGTGAACTTCACATCTTCACAAATCCAAGACGATTCACTAACCTCTCCTGTAGCGGTAGTAATACGCATCGGAGGAACCATCCGTGTTACCTTTAAGTCCAACGCCTTAGCCACATAGTCCGCCACAAAAGAATGTGTTGCTCCCGAATCAAATAATACAGACAAATCAACGTTAGAGAGGAAAATTATACCTTTTACCAAATTCGGAGCCTTTTGAGTATGTTGCGCATTAGTAGTATAAACTCGTCCCACAGTAGGAATAGCAGCAATAGGAGTAGCAGTAGTAGTAGCTGGCGGCAAGGCCTGCAGATTCGCAGCCTGCCCCGAAGAAGATGGACAATTTCGAGCAAAGTGGCCATTCCGACCACATTTATAACAAGCCGACGGATCAGCACCACACACACCTTTGTGGTATTTCCCACACTTCCCACATTGTGGGGTAAAATATCTGTTCGCAGCACCACCACCACTAGTGTTTCCACCCCTCTTGAATTGACCAGGAGGCTGCCTCACATGCAACCCCTACCCCTGTTATTATTATTAAAGCCTCCTCTATTAGTATTTCCAGAAGGACCAGGTGTCCTCTTAACATCTTGTTCTTTTACCTTATCTGATTTTGGATACCTCCCATAAACAGTCTCGACCCTCTTGCATTGGGTCACCAAGTCAGCAAAGTTTCTCACCGCAGTATTAGACATCCTCTTAGCAATCTTCTCACTCAGCCCTCTTTGAAATTTAGCTGACAAGAATTCCGGAGTAGGTAGAGTACCTCCATAGTTTGCAAATTTCACAAGTTCATTAAATTTTGCCACATAGGCATCCACGGTCATAACTCCCTGTACAAGGCTATCAAATTCACCTTGCTTTGCCTCCCGAACATCGCGGGGAAAATATTCTTCATGAAATAATCCTTCAAACATAGTCCAAGAGATAACCTCACCCTGAATAACAAATGGGCTAGACACATTGTCCCACCACTCCTGGGCATCACCCTCCAGCATATAAACCGAATACAATAACTTTTGTGGATCTTGGCAACTTATAACTTGAAAAATCTTATCCATACCCCTCAACCAAGCAGTAACCTCCTTCGGGTCCCTTGACCCCAGAAATGCAGGTGGCTTATGTTTCCTAAAAGATATGAGCCTACGCTCATCATCAGCGTTATCAACAACCTGCCCCGCAGCCCCAGTGGATTGGGCAACAGATGACGGATCAGGAACATAACTCGGGTCAGTAGTATGATGACTAGCCTCACCAGTGTGGTGACTAGCCCCACTTTCCCCCTGTTGAGGGGTAACAGATGGCGTCGGTGTAGGAGTCATCGTAGCCGTATGTGGAGGTGAATTATCCCTCCTAGGACGACCTCTATCCGCCCTCATCTCAGCCATAAAGGCCTGCATCATATCCTGATTAGTTTTCATCAGGTTTTCAGTCATATTTCTATTCGCAGCCGTTTCCGCCTGCAGAGCATTCAGAACTGCAGTGACCGGATCCGGTGGCAAAGGACCTGCACCACGTACCCCACGGCGACCACGCGCCCTACTCATGATATCTGTACATGTAACACAAAGGAATGAGTTGATCAGACCCACACTGAGGAATCACATATACATTAATCATAAATAGTTCACAGATAGCTATGGCACACAAGATACAACATACACAAACAATCAGAGTTCCCTCACAAAACTGCTCTGATACCATAAAATGTAACAGCCCGTTGTACACCGGTATTGTTAATATTGATTATGATATTAAGCGCAGTTACAATCACAGTGATTAGATTAATTAAATTACGGGCAAATTTTTCTTTTAACATATTCCTTTTCTTACATCAATACATTTCCGTAATCAATTAAAACCACACTATAATTGTAAATGCAGTTTGCGGAAGCATACGTCTTTGCTAACATCATTCATTCTTCTTTTTATTCAATTCATTTAAACTCACCATCTTACTCTCACATTTTACCAAGTTGTAGTCCTTTACGTTGTCTACGCGTGGTTTCAAACCACGTACCATTTGGAGTTCTACCCATCAAGTTAAGCCCCTTTCTTTTAGTCTAGAAAAACCTAAATTTTCGAAAATTACACTGTGGTAATCGATTACCAGTGGGTGGTAATCGATTACCACCTGTCAAAAATGAGGCAGTAGCTAAATTTCTCAATCCTCTGTTCTGGTAATCGATTACCAACTTTGGGTAATCGATTACCTCACATGGTAATCGATTACCAAAGCTCAGTAATCGATTACCAGTGAAGACAGTAGCTAATTTTTCGTCCCCTGTTGCATGGTAATCGATTACCATGCTTGGGTAATCGATTACTATGCAGCAAAATGACAGATTACAGCATTTTAAGCCCCAAAAAGGGTGTGTAATCCATCCCTCACCCCTTGATACTCCACACAACACTTAAACATGTCCTAATGTA
This sequence comes from Gastrolobium villosum, assembly GCA_032173675.1. Taxonomy (NCBI): domain Eukaryota; kingdom Viridiplantae; phylum Streptophyta; class Magnoliopsida; order Fabales; family Fabaceae; genus Gastrolobium; species Gastrolobium villosum. Next base: position 9,869 of record JAVKPL010008863.1, on the reverse strand, counting down.
GGCTCTAGGCCCTTCCATCATGCGTTTTCCTTAATTCAAACATCATTATAAAGTTCCCAATGTAATGGCCATTTACATACAAATATGGACCATTTTTACAACATGAAAACCAAGACTTCAAGGCTATGAATGTGGCAATGGACAAGTCCCATGCTCACTCAAAATATACAGTTATCCATGCCATGAATAATAAACCATAAATAAGACTTAGTATACAATCATGAACACTACAAAAAGCATGGATATAACATCATGCAATATGTTCATGACCTAAGTCTCAAAATGCTAATGTCATGCCATGTGCAATCCAATAGTCCTCCTCCAAAATATCATACAATCCCCATGCACCGCATGCAAATCCACTGTCCACTACACGGGCTTCTTGCCCGAAGCTCCTCCCGGCTCATAGTGACCTGAAATGTGGTCCCCCAAACACGGGGTGAGATATACGGATATATCTCAGTAAACCAATAGAGCTAGAGGCTCTCTCCACTCCATGGCTCACTAAAATGTATAAATATGACATCATGTAATATGCAAGCAATACAATATCACCATCCAACTGGAGACACCCAAGAACATCCACGCATGGATTCATGTTCAAGGACTCCATCATATAACTCCCGAGACAATCCTGGCGCCTCTCCCATGGTTGAGAAGACTCCATGGTAAAACCCAACCGGAACTCCTCATGAGCCCTATCCGACGGATGTCCCCCGCTTGAATCATCCTGATGTCGCTCCCAGAGTCGACACCATAGCATATCCAACTGGCATTCTCACAAAGGACGAACCCAGCGGATGTCCAAACCAACACACGTCAACTGGCCAGTGACCAAACAATTTTCACAAAATACAAGCAATATGCATACAAGCACACAATCACACCATGTCATAACCACATAATCCAACCACAACCTTCCACTAGGTGTGGTGGAGCACACTAGGGATTAAACCCAAGTTCCAAGGGTTTACCTCAACACTTAGCCAATCCGTTCCAAACGTAAGCTCCAAATCAACCTTTCACAATCACGTCCGTGTGAGGCACCCTACAACAATCATCAAATCCAAATTACACCAAAACTCATTTTTCATGAAATTTCCTCAAATTTTCCTAAGTTAAAAACCTAACTTTTTCACCAAAAATTATCATAGCATTTCTAGCTTACAAGCATGATTCTAAGGCCTTTTCATCTAATAGCATTTTTCCATTTGGGCTCTCTATCATCACACATCTAAAATTAAAGGTTTAGAGCATAAATTCCTAGATCTATGAAATCAACCACAAAATACCACAAATATACTCACAATGTGTTGTATGATCACCACCAAGGCTTCACTAAACCATAAGAAACCCAAAAGCTCCAAGAACCTCCAAGAACAATATGGGTCGGATCTGATTTTTGCCAAAAACGCAGCCAAGAGGTGGATTCAAGGTTTCTAAGTGTTACCAATGGATCTAGAAGGTTGTTTACAATAGATTTCAACACCAAAATCAAGAGATTTGGTGAAGAAATGAAGAAATGGTGAAATGGTGAAGAAATGGTGCTTTGGTTCCTTTTGCAGGGAGGGGCGCGCGAAGAAGAAGAGAAAAAGAAAGGAAAGAAGAAGAAAAAGGGGTGGGGGCCAAGTGACTTCGGTCACACGGGTCCCACACGCGATCTAACTTTAACCCCGATAAAAATTCCGATCATAAATTCTTAATCTTCATATTTTTCCAGTCCACGACATATTTTTGTTTCTCCAAAATATTGATAAAAATTTCACACCTATCGGTACACTCACACCACAGTATTTAACACTTAAAAATCACTATTCATCAATTTTTCCCAAATTTGCCTATTCACTCAATTTTCCGCCCCGATTCCATTTCCAGTATTATTTTTGTCATTTGAAATCTCTAACTCGGCATTTAAGCCTCAGAATACACGGCTGGTCAATTACCATTTTGCCCTTTTTGCCCATTTTGGCCATAATCCTTGGATTTTCACTAATCCACCAACTTTCATTTCACAATATAATATTAAAATACACATTTAAATATATGAGGTGTTATAGGAGGGTTTAGTAAAAATCCCCAATATCTTCCCCTCATTATTTTAAACTCACAAACAAGGGAAGAACTTACTAAAACCCTCTCTTTCCTTTCCTTCCCCTCGTAAAAGTCCATGTCCAGGTTCATTGTTTTGTTGTCATATTAAGATTAGTATATGAGATTAACACTTTCCTTATATTATATTAATTTCTTCCTTCCATTTCCCATTATTGGGCTTTATATAATGCGGGTATATGGTATAGATCCATAACAGGAACTAATATGATACAAATACATCACAAAATTCGACCTATCCGCGCAACATAAATTAAAATATATATAGGGATTAACATTTATTTAACAATATGTGATAAAATTATCTTCTATAACTCCAAAATAATATCGTTTTGGGGGGTTTAGGAAAAAATACCAGTATTTTAATAAAATTATCATATAAAATAGAAGTAAAATTACTAAAATACCTTTTATTCTTTTCTTAAACACCCTAAAACGACGTTGTTTTGGAATTGTAAAAAATAATTTTATCTGAAGTTAGAGGATTGTTGTGAATCAATTCGGATTTCGTTGTCTTCCTCTTCTATTACTTTTTTCACATATTAGTTTAAGGGATAAGTTATTCTGTCTACTGTTATTTTGCCTACCTCTCTCAACACCATTAGATTACAATTTCATCCAATGTTGGAGATTTACAAAATAAAATAAACAATTTTTTCCTTTATTTCTCCTCACTGCCCCTCACACTCTTTCTCTCTTCTCTCCTTTCTTTCTATCGATTTACGTAATTTACAACTTGAATTTATATTTGAATATAAATCCATGCAATGATTAATGGCATGATAGTCCTGTTGGATGAGTATAAGTTTCAAAATTCCTTGAATCTGATATAATTGAACACGACATAAATCACAAAAATATAAAAAAAAAAATGAAAACCATTAATAATCATTTCTTTTGAATTAATCCACAATTACCGTAACGTTTTTACTTTGCTATTGAAATTTGAAATCAAATCAACTTATCTCCTTCTGTTTATCTTATTTTTCACCTTGAAGTGGGGAAAAATCTATGTTCTCTACGTTACCCGCAACAACAGGCCTACCTGGTTCCATAATATAGGGCATCTGGGTTTGTTTATTCTTGACACCTCATTTCAAATTTTTTTTATGTAAATGCTTATAACAATGGCTGGGTTGGATGAATTGAGAAAAAGCTTGCACTTTTTTTTTTATGCTGAAGTGTCCTTAAAGAGAGAGAAAGAGAGAGACAGTGGGAGAGAGAAAGGGATAAAAGAGTTTATTTTATGGGTTCGCTTTTTCAGCAGTTACTCCAGATAAGTTATATGCAGTAAGCCTAATACGATGTCATTTTGGAGCGGAAATCATGGTATTTTTGTAATTTTAATTTATTTCAGGGTTATAATAGTCTTTATATTTATAATTTTTTAAGATTTCAATACCAAAACGACGTCGTTTTGGGAATAAATACAGATAACTTATCTGCATTAATTGCAGAAACATTTTTCCCTTATCTTATATCATAAATCTTCACCGTTGGATGTGATTTTAATCTAACGGTATTGAGAGAAGTAAGCAAAATAAAGATAACTAGAATAACATATCTCTTAATTTAGTAATAACAGTGAACATAAAGAATTTGGCTCTTCTTTTACCGGAGAAAAAATGTGAATTATAATTTTTAATTAAATAATTCACAATTAAAATTATGATAAAATATATGTGCATATTTAACAAATAAAAGAATTATTAAACCGCCTTCTAAAAATATTATTAAAAATTTTAAATCCATTTTCATATTTATTTATTTATTTAAGATAGACGCATTATTTTCGCAAGTTCGACCAAGGTATTAAAGGCCAAAGTTCATGGCAAAGAATGTTTCTCAAATTCAAACAATCACTCTTGTATTCATTAGTTTAACTAGGGTGTTCATCAACCGATCCAAACCAATTCAAACTATGGTACCGAACCGTAAAATCGATAATCGAATAAACCAAAAATTGAAAAAAAGCCACAAATTTTAATTGCATAAACCGATCCAATATATTAATTTCCTTTTACCTACTTGGGTCTTTCTCCAATCATAGCCCAAAAATTTCCTAACCCATTAACCCATTAACTAAACACAAGAAAAATCCTAGTTACATCTCATCAACAAAATTCCATATGTGTAGAGCTTCGTATCTCATTGCAAAAATATATATATATATTATCATTTGCTGATACTTTTGTATCTCAAAAAATAAATAAATTACAAAGCCAATATATATACATACAAAAGATGTTATTTTTCACAATAATCATGAAACTAATTTTAGGATTTTCAAAAAATAGAAAACCGATCCAATTCAAACCGAAATTTTTTTGGAATGGATCGGATCAGATTTGAAAAAAAATCCAAACCAAATGGATGATTACATGATCAAACCGCAGGGATGGGATCAAATGATTTTTTTTTATTTCAAAACCAATCCAATTTAGACCGTAAACACCCCTGAGTCTAGTGTAGCTAGGGATGTAAATGGGCTAGGTCGGCCTACAGGGGCCTACAACCTAGCCTATGTTAGGCCCGGCCCGACCTATTTAATAATTAGAGTGGGCATAGGCTTATGGGAAAGCCTTTTAAATAAATAGGCCGCAGGCCAACAACACAAAGTCCGGCCTACAAAGCCTGTAGGCCGGCCTGTTTATATAAAAAATATTTATTATATTTAATATATATTCAAAAATTGGAATTGTTTCAAAGTAGGAGAAACAGAAGAAGACTCATTAGAAGATTGTCAAAGCTGCAAAACAAAAAAACAATCTTTGTTGTCATGAATATTATTTAAAAATGTGTGTGTTCTTGTTAAAAAACATTTGAGAATTTTTATAATTTGGATCTTTGTTGATTGTTGTCATGAATATTATTTAAAAGTTTATGTATTCTTGTTAAATTTTTTTTGAGAATTTTTATAATTTGGAGTTTGGTTGAACATTATTTTATAATGAATGAGATATTTTTTTATTTTAGTTTAATTTACAACTTCGTAGGCCTAAAAGGCCTCATAGGCTATGGTAGGCTTTTTATTTTTTAACAATAGGCTGGACTTGGCTTACAAACTAAGCGTTTGATAGGCTCAATATATTTTTACGTAGGCTTGGGCTGCCAAAACCCAGCCCGGCCCATCCCATTTACATCCCTAAGTGTAGCCATCTGCAAATTATGATTTTTTTTTATTTTATAAATAATAGATATCCACGAGAGGGGACGGATTCAAAATTAAATCTTTAAATTCCTAAATTGAAATGAATTATGGATTGCCTCATTTATGTGAATCCATGTTGACGGTGCTTAGTCCCCAAAATTCAAAGGCTTCCTTGGTAGTTGTAAGTTGTAACTATCAATTTCCTCTTTTTATGAACAGGTTTTGCATTAAATTCATTGCTTGGTTGCTACTAGTCGTATGTTATAACAAAAAAGTTTAGCTACGCAAAGAAAAAATTTAACGTGAAAGGAAAATTTTTAGCTACGCAAAGACACTGTTTCGTACAGCAGTCACATGATTTTCAGGATAAGATTCTGTATCCTGAAAAATATGTGTGTGAGCTGGAGATAATTTTTCTACAGCAACAAGAGATTAATATAACCCATAAAAAAAACTCCCCCCAAAATATAAACGTAAAAGAAGGATAATTTATAACGGTATAAAAAATATCAATTTTTATACTTAAACTTAGGAAAATCCTTTATCCTGTAGAAATAATTAATGCAAGCTAAAATGAATGACATAAGGCAATGCAAACCTATGATATAGAAAGAAACAAAAACATCCATTATAATGCACTCTATGTCAAAACATTTAATTCTGTGTCATGTTCAATTTGCTATATAACCCAAGAAAAGTTCCACCTTTGCAACTCTTTTGAGTGTTTAGATGACAATGCATACTTTCTTAGTAGCTAAGTTTAGGTTCTATCACAATCTCAGGAGTTAATTATTTACTTTTTTTACCTTGCTTGGAAATTTCCTTTTAATCCAGGTGAAGTTCCATTGCTGACCTGAAAGTTGTGTATTAAACAAGAAAAATCAGAAACAAGTGAAGATATAGTAATAGCATATAAACAAATATTTTATCCATTTACCATTCTTTTGTTTTCAGTTGAAAGTGGAAGATTATAACTGCTTATTTTAACATTATGATTATTTTCCAAAAAAATATCTGTTATCTTCAAATTATTTAAATATAGTCCAGGCACTATCCTTGTGTGCAAAAATTGAATGCCTTTGGCCTCTCCAATTGCAGCTGCTATTCTCTGTGACCAAGAAAGCTTGTCCCCAGAAGATCCTATTGAAAGTAAATGTTAGAGGTGATATTCATTTCCTTGTAGGTGAAACTGAAAATAAGGAAAGTTTAGCAAGAACTAGTTCAGTGTACTAAATCTTTGAAATTTATGGTACAAGAACATTAGATAGAAGACTTTGATGGAAAATTTTCCTTACCAGATATGTAACAGCCCGTTGTACACCGGTATTGTTAACATTAATTATGATATTAAGCGCAGTTACAATCACAGTAATTGAGTTAATTAAATTACGGGTAAACTTTTTCTTTTAATACTTTCTTTTCTTTAAACATTAACCCTTTCCGTAATCAATTAAAAACAACACCGTAATTGTAAATGCAAGCTCGCGGAAGCACCCAACTTACTAATATCCACAATCTTTCTTATTACCCAATTAATTTAAACTTATCTTGTGACTCTCATATCTTACCATGTTATAGTTATCTTCATTAGCTACGTGTGGTTTCAAACCGCGCACAAATCGGAGCTCTGCAGACCAAGTTATGCCATTTATTTCAGTCTAGAAAAACCATTATTTTTGAATTTTGCACTATGGTAATCGATTACCATTCTTGTGGTAATCGATTACCCAGAATTTCAAAATGAGCCAGAAACTTCATTTCAGCTCCCCTGTTCTCAGGTAATCGATTACCAAGCATTGGTAAATCGATTACTGAACTAGGTAATCGATTACCAATGCTCAGGTAATCGATTACTTTGTTCACAGTGGCTCATTTTGCGTCCCCTGTTACATGGTAATCGATTACCAATGAAAGGTAATCGATTAGTATGCAGTAAAAATGACAGATGACAACTTTTAATACACAAAAAGAGTGATGTAACCTACTCCTAACACCTTCATACTCAACATAGATCTTACACATGTCCTAATGTAGGCTCTAGGCCCTTCCATCATGCATTTTCATTATAGAATGCATCAATTACAATAATTCTTGATATAATAGCCATTTTACACCATAAGTGGTTTATTTAAAACACAAGTTTTCTAATGCCTCAAATACAATATAGGTGGCTATGGACAAGTCCCATGCTCACTCAAAATATACACTTAAACCAAGGCATGAATATGAAACAATTACGAAGACTTAGAACATAATCATGAACACTACAAAAGCATGGAAATCTCATCATGCAATATGTTCATGATCTAAGTCTCAAAATACTACATAACATGATATGTGCATCAAATAGACTCCTCCAAAATGCCATGCTAGCCCAATGCACCACATGCAACAGCCATCCACTAAATGGGCTTCTTGCCCGAAGCTCCTCCGTGCTCATAATGCCCTGAAATGATGTCCCCAAACGTGGGGTGAGATATACAAATATATCTCAGTAAACCAAGGGTACTAGAGGCTTTCTCCACCCCATGGCTCACTCAATGTGCAACACTAACATTATGCAATATGCATGACATACAAAATCACAAACAACTAGGGACAAATCCAAGAACATCCACATTAGGATTACATTCGAGGACCCCATCATATAACTCCCGGGAACCTTCCCGGTGCCTCTCCCATGGATGAGACGACCCCATAGCAAAACCCAACTGGAACTCCTCATGAGCCCTATCCAGTGGAAGTCCCTCGTTTGGATCATCCTGGTGCCGCTCCCAGAGTCGGCCCCGCGGCAACAACCCGACTAAAATCCCCAAAGGATATTTCCAGTGGATGTCCAAACCAACACATGTCTACCGGCCAGAGACCATACAATTTCACACACATCAAGCAATATTGCATGAAAACACATAATCACACAATGCTATAAACACAAAATCCAACCACAACCTTCCACTAGGTGTGGTGGAGCACACAAGGGATTAAACCCTAGTTCCAAGGGTTTACCTCAACTCCGAGAGTCTCGTTCCACACGTACGCTCCCAGTAAATCTTCCATAATCACGTCTGTGTGAGGTACCCTACAATGATCAACATCTTACCACATTCCTCAACATCTCAAATTCATGACACTTCACTTTTTTTTCTAAGTTATAAATCCCATTTTTTCACCTAAATTTTTCATGGCATTTCTAGCTGACACACGTCATTCTAAGACATTTTCATCTAATACCATTTTTCCATTTGAGCTCCCTATCATCACACATCTATAAACAGAGTAACTTGAGTAAATGGTCATGCCTGACCCACAAACCTGCAACGTGGTACATGGCACTTGGATTCTTTGCAAGCACGGGCATGAAGTTGAAGCAAAAACCATATTTTCTTGCAATGAACACAACCTTTGGAAGCAAGTGTTTTTTTGCACTGTTTCCCATTACGGAAAAGGCTCTTCAACTTGCGACAATTTGGATATCGGCAAGAGCGACATTGGGATGCATGCACAAGAAGACCAAGCATTTATCGTGACTGTAAATTATGAAATCCACTTATATCAGATCTTATATAGAAAGTTACAATATCATGTCATAACTATAAAGAATTTAATAATAACTGAAGTATCATCACATGTAATAATACAATGAACCCCGCACCTGCCCTCCCCCAATTTTTTTTAGTTTTTATTTTTTATCAGTCCAATGGTAATTATCATAAAAAATTCAACAAAGTTAACATTGACTGCCGACTACCTAGGGGATACAGCTTTTTTTGTTGTTGCTGTTGTCATTGATAATCATCAAATATATGAACCTTAACAACATACATGTTCTGCATATATATGAAATTCAAGAAAAATTCCTAATTCTTATGCTCAAATTCACATTATATAATTTTATATGTTTTACATGTTAGAAAATATAAATGGAAGCAACTCTTTTTCATGCTCAAATTTCAAAACATATGAATCAATTACTGCTTTAATTGACATGCAATATAACCGAGTGAGATACAGGCAGGGTAATTGAAATGGACATGTACAGGAACAAATAAAATTTTATACAATACCTGTGGTACTCGAAGTTGCCTTGCTTCTTTGGTCTGAGCATCGTGATATGCTATTGAAGGATGATTTGTCAACTTATGAGGATGAATAGTACCTCCGTCCTTTTGGTAACAGGCATTGCATACATCATACTCGGGGCAAGCTTCACAATGCCAACCTTGACCAGTTTCTATGTCAAGACCGCATATATTACATGTTATAACAAATGCCGGTGCAGTTGGATTATGAAGATGATAGAGAACCATCATTGAGGAATGCTTGGCCAGTCTTAGCGTGTCATATTGATAATGATTTCCCTGGAAGAGACTCAGAAATGCCTCTCTAGTGTCAAAGAATTCACTCTCAAGAATCTCGTCTTTGTCCTTTGTATCATCAGGTACATCAGTAATTTCAACCTGCAAGAAGACACACGTTACTAAAAAAATTCCAAATCCATTTTTTCTAATTGGCTGCTACCACAAGAATACATCAGGTCAAATTTTGAACTCCATAGTTTATCTAACACCTTAGTTCCTCAAAAGTAGAAATTATGCAGATACCAAGGTGA
>JAVKPL010008862.1:0-34591 GCA_032173675.1 Gastrolobium villosum | reverse complement strand
CAGGAGGCTGCCTTACATGCAACCCCCTACCCCTATTATTATTGAAGCCTCCTCTATTAGTATTTCCTGAAGGACCAGGTGTCCTCTTAATCTCTTGCTCTTTTGCCGAATCAGACTTCGGATACCTACCATAAACAGTCTCGACCCTCTTGCATTGGGTCACCAAGTCAACAAAGCTTCTCACTGCAGTATTCGACATTCTTTTAGCAATCTTTTCATTCAGCCCTCTTTGAAATTTAGCTGACAAGAACTCCGGAGTAGGTAGAGTACCTCCATAATTTGCAAATTTTACCAATTCATTAAATTTTGCCACATAGGCATCCACAGTCATGACTCCCTGCACAAGACTATCAAACTCACCTTGCTTTGCCTCCCGAACATCGCGGGGAAAATATTCTTCATGAAATAATCCTTCAAACATAGTCCAAGAAATAATCTCACCCTGAATAGCATATGGGCGAGACACATTGTCCCACCACTCCTGGGCGTCACCCTCCAGCATATAAACAGAATACAACAATTTTTGTGGATCTTGGCATCTCATCACTTGGGAAATCTTATCCATTCCCCTCAGCCAAGCAGTAACCTCCTTCGGGTCCCTTGACCCCAGAAAAGCGGGTGGCTTATGTTTCCTAAAGGATATGAGCCTACGCTCATCATCAGCATTATCAACTACCTGTCCCGCAGCCCCAGTGGATTGGGCAACAGATGACGGATCAGGAACATAGCTAGGGTCAGTGGTATGATGACTAGCCTCACCAGTGTGGTGACTAGCCCCACTCTCCCCTTGTTGAGGAGTAACAGATGGCGTCGGTGTAGGAGTCACCGTAGCCGTGTGTGGAGGTGAATTATCCCTCCTAGGACGGTTTCTATCAGCCCTCATCTCAGCCATAAAGGCCTGCATCATATCTTGATTAGTCTTCATCAGGTTTTCAGTCATATTTCTATTTGCAGCCGTCTCCGCCTGCAGAGCATTCAGGACTGCAGTGACCGGATCCGGTGGCAAAGGACCTGCACCACGTGCCCCACGGCGACCACGCGCCCTACTCATGATATCTGTACATGTAACACAAAGGAATGAGTTGATCAGACCCACACTGAGGAATCACATATACATTAATCATAAATAGTTCACAGATAGCTATGGCACACAAGATACAAACATACACAATCAGAGTTTCCCTCACAAAACTGCTCTGATACCATAAAATGTAACAGCCCGTTACGTACCGGTATTGTTAACATTGATTATGATATTAAGCGCAGTTACAATCACAGTAATTGGGTTAATTAAATTACGGCAACTTTTTTCTTTTATCATATTCCTTTTTATAACAATAACCTTTTCCGTAATCAATTAAAACAACACTATAATTGTAAATGCAATTCGCGGAATCATTCAGTTTACTAACATCACTAATCTTTCTTTTTATTCAACTCATTTAAACTCATCATCTTACTCTCACATCTTACCATGTTATAGCCCTTTATATTAGCTACGCGTGGTTTCAAACCGCGCACCATCTGGAGTTCTACACACCAAGTTAAGCCCCTTTCTTTTAGTCTAGTAAAACCTGAATTTTCGAAATTTACACTGTGGTAATCGATTACCAGTGGGTGGTAATCGATTACCACCAGTCAAAAATGAAGCAGTAGCCAATTTTTCATCCCCTGTTCTCTGGTAATCGATTACCAAGCTTGGGTAATCGATCACTCCACTTGGTAATCGATTACCAAGCCTCTGGTAATCGATTACCAGGCAGACAGTAGCATTTATTTCGTCCCCTGTTGCATGGTAATCGATTACCATGCTTGGGTAATCGATTACTATGCAGTAAAAATGACAGATTACAGCATTTTCAGTCCAAAAGGAGTTGTGTAACCCATCCCTAACACCTTAATACTCCACACAACACTTACACATACCCTAATGTAGGCTCTAGGCCCTTCCATCATGCATTTTCATTCAATCATGCATCATTTACAAAGTCTTTAAGATCATGGCCATTTTACAACAAGAATGGACCAATTTACAACATAAGATGCCAAGGCTTCAAATACAAGAAATGTGGCAATGGACAAGTCCCATGCTCACTCAAAATACACAATTTATCCATGGCATGAATAAAAGCAATAAACAAGAATTAGAAGGTAATCATGAACACTACAAAAGCATGGAAATCACATCATGCAATATGTTCATGACCTAAGTCTCAAAATACTAAATGGCATGCTATGTGCACTCCATGTCTCCTCCAAAATGTCATGCAAGCTCACGGCACCACATGCAATCCGCTGTCCACTAAGCGGGCTTCTTGCCCGAAGCTCCTCCCGGCTCATAATGCCCTGAAATGTGGTCCCCCAAACACGGGGTGAGATATACAAATATATCTCAGTAAACCAATGGAGCTAGAGGCTTTCTCCACTCCATGGCTCACTCAATGTGCAAATATAACATCATATAATATGCATGACATACAATATCACCAACAACTGGAGACAAACCGAGAACATCCACAATTGGATTTTACGTTCAAGGACTCCATCATATAACTCCCGAGACATTCCTGGCGCCTCTCCCATGGTTGAGAAGACTCCATGGCAAAACCCAACTGGAACTCCTCATGAGCCCTATCCAGCGGAAGTCCCACGTTTGGATCATCCTGGTGTCGCTCCCAGAGTCGACCCCACGGCAAAACCCAACTGGCATTCCCAATGGAATTATCCAGCGGATGTCCAAACCAACACACGTCAACTGGCCAGTGACCAAACAATTTTCACACAATTCAAGCAATATGGCATACAAGCACATAATCACACAATGCCATAAACACAAAATCCAACCACAACCTTCCACTAGGTGTGGTGGAGCACACAAGGGACTAAACCCCAGTTCCAAAGGTTACCTCAACACTAACAAATCCGTTCCACACGTATGCTCCAAATCAATCTTTCACAATCACGTCCGTGTGAGGCACCCTACAACGATCAACAATTCCAAATTACACCAAACCTCAAATTTCATGAAATTTCCACAAATTTTCCTAAGTTAAAAATCTAACTTTTTCACCAAAATTTATCATAGCATTTCTAGCTCACAAGCATAGCATTTCTAGCTCACAAGCATCATTCTAAGGCATTTTCATCTAATAGCATTTTTCCATTTGGGCTCTCTATCATCACACATCTAAGATTAAAGACTTAGTGCATAAATTTCTAGATCTACAAAATCAACCATAAACATACCACAAATATACTCACAATCTATGGTAGACACACCACCAAGGCTTCACTAATCCAAAGGAAGATCAAAAGCTCCAAAAACACCCAAAAACCTCAATGGTCGGATCTGAGTTTGTCCAAAAACGCAGCAAGGAGACGATTTCGAAGCTTGGGAGTATCACCAATGGCTTTAGAAGGTTGTTTACAATAGATTTCAACACCAAAACCAAGTGATTTGGTGGAGAAATGAAGAAATGGCAAAAGAGAGATGAAATGGGTTCTTGTTCTTCAAATGGAGGAGACGCACGGGAGAAAGAAGAAAAGAAGAAGGAAAGGCGTGGGGAAAGGTGTTGGGGCCAAGTGGGTTTTGGTCACGCGGGGGTCCCACACGCGATCTAACTTTAATCCCGATAAAATTTCTGATCATACATTCTTAATCTACATATTTTTCTAGTCCATGACATATTTTTATTTCCTAAAAATATTGATAGAAATTTCACACTTATCGGTACACTCATACCGCAGTATTTTACACTTAAAAAGTCACTATTCATCAATTTTTCCCAAATTTGCCTATTCACTCAATTTTCCGCCCTGATTCCATTTCCAGCATTATTTTTGTCATATGAAATCTCTAACTCAATTTTTTTATGCCTCAGAACACATGGCTGGTCAATTACCATTTTGCCCTTTTTGCCCATTTTGGCCATAATTCTTGGATTTTCACTAATCCATCAATTTTCATTTCACATTATACTATAAAATACACATTTAAGTTTATGAGGTGTTATAATATGCAAATTAGCCTTACTTTAGTAATTAAAAGAATTATAAAAGAAAACAACTAGTGGCGTGTTTGGCAAAACCTTCAAAAACCCTGTTCTGTTTGCCCTTTTGCTTGTTACTGTGAAAACCCAGGAAATCAAAAAACGAAGAATGTTTGGTGCGAGAAATCTGCAGAGGCATTGCTTCAAGCCACTCTCTTCTCTCCTTCACCTTCAATCCAATCTCTTCAAGTAACGTTTTGTGTTTTCCCTCTTTCTACAAATCATGAAATTAAAAATAAAAAGTGATTCCGCTCAGAAATGCCTAAACCCCATTTTCTCTTTCACCTCAAAGTTTATTCCTTTACTTGATTCACCCTCTCCCTCATCTCTTTCGTACCAAAGCTTCTCCCTTTTATTACTCTCTCTCTCTCTTCAAACTTCTTCTTCTACTTTTTTATTTTTTTATTTATTTTTAAGCAACAATCACTAAGCCTTGTTATTATTATGATTTTGAATTATGGGATTGATTTTGATTTATTTTATGTCAGAAATATTGTACCTTTAGGACATACATGGGAGCAGAACAACATTGTTAAAAACTCAGCATACGATGAAGTTAGTTTTTCTTGTTATGTTAAGCCGTTGAATGTTTTGAATGGATTATCCTTATCTCGGGCAATGTCAACATCGAAAGGAAGGAGTATGAGGAGCAAGGTGGAAAGGAGAATGCAGAAAGAGACTGGTAAAACATTGAGGGAAATTCGAAGAGCTAAGAAATTGAAGAAGAAACTTATGACCGAGGAGGAGAGGCTCATTTACAATCTCAGAAGAGTATATTATCTAAACCTTCCTATTACCCTTTGGACTTCACTTTGTAATCCATGTTTTCACTTTCATATATTGTTATCTTAGTAGCTTATATTAGCTTTGGACAAAGACTCTTTGCAATTGAATGTCTCCTATTGAAAAATGGGAATACATCATATGGCACAGACCATGTCTGAGTTTTATGCATTCAAATTTATGATATAGTTTGTAAGAGTTGCCTGAACTTAGATTTCTGTTCAAAATTTAGCAAGCTCAAGAGTTTCCATGATTACAGCTTATAACATATTTGTATGATCGTTTTGTTGATTGATTGAATACTATGAGACCCAATAAGGAAGTGAAGATTGGGTTGATAAGAGATGAGAACTATCTTTGGTGTGAGAGAGAGAGTGTGTACTGCTTGAGATTCTTCTTGTTTCTTCGATGTAGAAATTGGGTATTCCCTATTAGCTTTGAGTTATTATTTCATATTAGTTACTTCTTTTGCTTTGTATGTTTGTTGGAGTGCTTGTTAGATGAACATTTGATTAAATCTTATTTTCCTGCCTTCCAAATATTGCAGGCCAAGAAGAAAGTGGCATTGCTTCTACAAAAACTCAAGAAATATGAGCTACCAGACCTGCCTCCTCCTCGGCATGATCCAGAGCTCTTAACACCTGAACAACTTCAGGCATTTAAAAAAATTGGCTTCAAGAATAAGAACTATGTTCCTGTTGGTGTTCGTGGAGTCTTCGGAGGAGTTGTGCAAAATATGCATCTCCATTGGAAGTTTCATGAGACTGTGCAAGTTTGTTGTGACAACTTCCCCAAGGAAAAAATAAAAGAAATGGCTACCATGCTTGCAAGATTGAGTGGTGGGATTGTGATAAATGTTCATAATGTGAAAACAATCATTATGTTCCGTGGTAGAAACTATCGCCAACCCAAAAATTTGATACCTATTAACACCCTTACAAAGAGGAAGGTACGTTTGCATTGTTGTATACTGTATTCCTTATTGGACTGTACCTCTTTCTGCCTGTATTTAAACAGGGTTGATGGTGATTGAGGTGCCAAAGGCTTAACTTCAGAATCATGAACTACAATATTTAGGTACCAATAGTGTTCATTATAATGGAAAAGTAATGATACATGCCTGTTTATTATAGTTGTATTGGTAAGATTGCTTTGAAACTCCCCCTCATCCCCCCTCCCCAAATCTCTATTAAAAAATTCCCTAAAAGAATGTATGGGGAGAAAGAAAAATCATTTTCTAAATCATCCCAAACATAAGTTAGTTCGGGACAGTTTGTTAATGGCTTAACAGAAATGAAATGCTTTGGTTTAAATGATTATACTTTCATGACAACCTTTATGAAAATATGACTATGTTCAGATGTAGGCTTGACTGCTCAAATCTGATTTCTGTTTTTCCTTTTTTTTTAAACCATCAATTGGTCCCTAGTTACGGACTTATGGTATCTACTATACAAAGAACTTGATACTGAGGAGGTAATGTATTCGTTCCTGTTGTTGTATACAGGCTCTATTCAAGGCCAGATTTGAGCAAGCTCTTGAATCCCAGAAATTAAACATAAAGAAAATAGAACAGCAGCTCCGACGAATGGGAGTAAATCCTGAGGATCCAACTGCCATGGCCAGCATCCAGAGAGTTGCTTCCACATTCTTCAATGCCATTGACAAGAAAGAGGGAACCCCTTATGTCTTCCATGATGGCAAGCAGTCAATAACAGAACCTACTGAAGGTTTGGAAGAGTCAGAGCCTTCTATCGATAGTGATCAGGAAGAGTTAGATCAATTCATCGCCGAGATAGAGGATGCAGCCGATAAAGAATATGAAGCTGAAGAGGCAAAAGAAAAAGAAGAGCTTGGCAGAATTAGATATTGGAATAGAGAAGAATATGGTGGAAGATTCAGAAGATCAGTTGCTCCAAGAAATGATGATTATGATGGTGAGGTTAGAGGCTCAAGGGTTCGGCAGACTACACGTCCTAAGCGTCACGCTAACGATAGTGATGATGAAGAGAATGGTCATTCTGAAGACGACAATGATGATGAGTGGCATTCCAATAATATCGCAGATGATAGTGATCTTGATAGAAATTCTGATGGCTCTATTGAAGCTAGAGACTCCTTCAAGGAAAGTATACAGAGAAGGGAGAGGCAGAATAATGTTCATACGGGTAGGGCCCGAGTTAATGAAAGTTCAAGTAGACATGCTGAAGCTAAACTTAGGAGGAATATGGCCATAGAAGATTCCGAATCAGAAGGTATGTTGAGTGATGTTGAAAATGCAATGTGGGAGTCTGATGAGGAAGAAAATAGCTCAGGTAACTATAAGAACAGCAGCAGTGATGAAGAGTATGCGTATCAAATAAAGAGAGACAAAAAGAATGTTGTGAGGGATCATGAGGGTAAGGTTGATGATTCTGCTCAATATCATAATAGCTTTGATGCAACAAAGAGTGTGAGAGGGAGGCAAGAAGGAATTAGCAGTATTGATTCTGAATCCATAGATATATTTAGCAATTCAGAAAACTTGATGTGGCTTTCAGATGCTGAGGAGGACTCAAGAGTATCAAGAGCTGGTGGATACAGTAGGAGGGACACTGGGGATGATTTGGACAACACCACAAATTCACATAGTAATGTGATCAAAAGTGATATCCATAAGAGGAGAACAGCAAAAGAGGCTGATGAGGCTTAGGACAGTGACTAGCCCAGTTAATGCAAGACCATAATCCATAGTGGTATTTTATACTTTGTTGTCTTACAAGCATACTTGAACAAATAATTGGACCAAACAAAATCATGAAGGTATAAAGCCCAATATGACCCGATTATTCAATCATGTAGATTCCTCTCACTATTATCTTAGCCTCAAGATTAATGTTAGAGTAAAGTCCCTTTTTGAGTCCCTAACAAAAAGTACGGTCCTTACTTTAATCCCCTTATAAAAAAAAATATTCATAGTAGTCCTTTTTTAAGGACTAAATTGGATCTTCATTAAATTTCTGAGGGATCATATTTTCAAAGAACTGGAACCGTAGAGGGACCAAAAGTTGACTTTTTTTTAAGGAATGAAAGTGGGGATCATATATTTTGTTAGAGATCCAAAAGGGATTTTACTTTTAGAGTAAATACCCTTTCGGTCCTCAGCAATTTTACGATGCCCGCTTTAGTCCCTAGCAAATAAAAAGGCTATTCGTGGTTCCTAAGAAATTCAAATTGGACTCATTTTAGTCCTTTTGTGGGACTAATATGGGTCTTTTTTGAATTTGTGAGAGATCACGATTTCAACTAAATGGGTCCATTTTGAATTTCTTAGAGATGTGGGAATGAGGTTCACTCGGTTGAGGAGTTCAATTTAGAAGCTGAGTGGTTTATAGATCCCAGACAACTATTTGTTGGGCCAAAAATTGGGGAAGGTGCTCATGCCAAAGTCTATGAAGGAAAGTAAGTCAAACTGGATTATTTGTGTGTTTGTGTGTTTGTTCATATTTTAATTTTTCTGGGTTCTGTTTTCTGGAATCAATTTTGGTTATTGAATCCTTCTATCATAAAAACTTTTCATTTTATTTTTTTTATAAGATTTAGCTCAAAGTTTGTTTTGATTTCTAAGTCAGCACTTTCATTTAGATTTATATCAAATTTCAGAGTCACGGTTTGGACTAATCTGTTTGGACAAATACACATTCTGCATCCATTAGATAAGAGTATTTGCTGACATGTTGAGTTGTTCTTGTTGGATTTTCTGTTTGCTGATATAAAAATCAGAATGTTGCTGTTAAGATTATTAACAAGGGAGAAACCCCAGAAGAGATTTCAAGGAGAGAGGCTCAGTTTGGCCGAGAGGTTGCTATGTTGTCGAGAGTCCAACATAAAAATCTGGTTAAGGTTTGTTTTTTCAAATCTAATTACATATATACTTTCATCAGAACTGGCAAATCATGTTGGTGTTGATGAACTAGGGAAAACTTGTGTCTCATAGAAGGTTCTATTTTTGGTTTGATGCTAGTTTATTGGCGCCTGCAAAGAACCTGTTATGGTTATAGTGACTGAACTCATGGACAACTGCACCTCATAAGTTGTTGTCATTGGGCTATTATAATTCTCTAGTTTTTATTCTCATTCATCTCTGATCTTTATTTGACTATAATCATAATATTACTTGTGCTTACCACTGAATATGGTGCTGTCATTCTTGGATTTGACTTAGGATTCATGACACAAATATTTAATTATTTCAGAATACAAGGCCCAGTGCTGAAGACCTTCCTGAGGATTTAGCTCATATTGTAACTTCATGTTGGAAAGAAGATCCAAATGATCGACCAAATTTTAGTCAAATCATAGAGATGCTCCTTCGATATCTCTCTACAATTTCACCACCAGAGCCAGTTGTTCCTCTGCTGCGGATGGCTTCATCTGAGAATGCTGTATTGCCACCAGAGTCTCCTGGTACAAGTGCATTAATGGCTAGAAGAGATGACTATGGAGAAACCCCTAAAGCCAATATGGAAGACATGCCTAAAGGACTTTTCTTCTGCTTTAAACAGTGTTACTGATGCCTCAAAACATATTAAAATATGGTCTTTGGGACTGTCCCAGATCACAGTTAGGAAAACTAAATAAAACAAGATTCACCAATTGTAATAACAAGAATCTTAATAAGAATATATTAACTATTATCAGATAAGTTAGTTTAATAGCAATATCTCGTTCTCAGCAAGAATGGCATGCTATTTTAACATATTATTTTTGTTGTTAAGGTTGCTGAGATGTAATATCATTAACATTGTAAGATAAGTGATATGCGGTCAGCATATAGGAAATTACAAGGCAAAAAGAGGAAGAAAATGACTCAATCAATGCAAGAAAAGCAGAGGAAAAGAGAAAATATCCAAAGTCCGAATATCAAAGAAGATGAACAAAAGGAGGCAAAAACATATCAAAAAGACCTAAGTTCCCACGCTCACAGCGCAGGAGTGGCGCTGAGAGCGCGAGAAGGCAAAAATGGACAGAAGGTCCCGCGCTCACAGCGCGGGGTTGGCGCTGAGAGCGCGGGAAGGGAAAAAATGGCAGTAACTCCCACGCTCAGAGCGCGGGAGTGGCGCTCTGAGCGCGGGAGGCGCGAAAGTTAGAAGATTCAAAATTTGCCACTTAGGTCAGAATCCCTCTTATAAAAGGAGACTCAACCTCTGAAGATCATCATCTCTGAATACACATCACAAGACCTAGAGGGGACGTTCTTCGTGTTTATCACTCTGTTCTTGTATTCTTCTTTATTTTCTTTCTTTAGTTTATGTTGAAATCAGATCAGCGATCATGATGTTGATTGGCTAGATCTATTTCTGTAGTCAGGGGCATGATCCTTTTGTAAACAATTGCTACAAGGATTGAATCATTCTATGTATTGAATTAATATATTTCATCTTTTATCTTGAGCGTATTGATATTATTTCTGTTAGATCTGATCAACCTAATAGGGAATAATATTCTGGGGATCAGGATTCACAATAGGGATGTTGGAATACTGATCCTGAAAGGAGATAAAGATGACTCTCCATGCATGTTCTAGGGATAGACTTGTATGGATTGCAGTCGTGGGATTTATCTACATAATGCTTATTTTCAGGCGGAACTACTAAGGGATTAGGGTTCCAATTGAAGTAAAGGGTTAGATCGCCAAGGGATTGGGATCTAACTAATTATTTCTAAAAGATGATAATTTGTCTGAGTTGTTAATGTCAATAGGTTTTATGAATCAATCCGAAGTAAAATTGGGAGCAATCGGTGAATGTACCCTGGCTACAGTCTTTTTCATCACTTTTTCTACAAAAACATTTCTTCATCTATTTTAAGTCTTTTCCAGAAAAATACAAAAACAATTCTTTTACTTTTATTGTCATTTAATTTAATTTACAATTCTTTGTCAACAATTAATCGATCTATCTAAATTAAGAGGACTGGTTATAGTAGTACTTGTTCATCAATCCCTGTGGAGACGATACTTTCTTATCACTTTATTACTTGAAACGATCGGTGCACTTGCCGAGATCGCAACAAGTTTTTGGCGCCGTTGCCGGGGATTGTGTTTACAATATTACCAATAACCTTAGATTCTTGAGATTAGATTTTTATTTTTCTTTTCTCTTAATTGTGTTGTGCAGGTGTTACTAATAATTTTCTCTGAATTTTTATGCGAGGTAGACTTCCACCTAAAGACTTTGTAATAGATTCTGAAATTACAAAGACAGAAAAACAACTACGGAAGGCTGCTAGACAGATCATTTGGGAAGATTTGAAGTACACATCTTTACAACCAATTCAAGAAATGGCCGAAAACAACAATGTTGGTCATGGGCGAGGAGGAAATGCCAACAATCAACCTCCAAGACTGTTGAATACAATTCTGACTCCAGTATTCAACAGGGCCAATTCCAGCATAGTCAGGCCAAACGTGGAGGCTAACAATTTTGAACTCAAGCCATCATTAATTTCTTTGGTGGAAAGGGTTCAATTTTCTGGAGCTGATGATGAAGATCCACATGAGTTTATGGACCGATTCTTGATGGTCTGTGATACCACCAAACACAATGGGGTATCTACAGATGCTATCAGGCTTCGGTTGTTCCCTTTCGCTGTTAAGGGAAAAGCATTGAGGTGGATCGAGAGACAACCAGCAAACAGCATCCTGACATGGGAAGATCTATCCAGTAAGTTCTTTGATCATTTCTTTTCCATGGAGAAATATAATCAGCTGGTGAACGAAATAACAAACTTTCGCCAGTTGGAAGGAGAATCATTATGTGCAACTTGGAACAGATTCCAAGAATTAAACAGGAAATGTGCACATTATGAAGGAGATGATGATAGAAAAGTGGTGATATTTTTCAACGGAATCACCCCAGAAACCAGGATGATAATAAATAGTGCCGCAGGAGGCTCTATCCGGGAAAGCACATCTGAGCAAGCCATTGAGTTGATCAAAAAGCTTGCAAGGAATGAAAATGAGAGTGTGCTTGTTCCCACACAAAGAGCACTAAAAAAATCCACAGATAATGATGTGATATCATTATCTAAGAAGGTTGACAACTTGAGTGAAAAGTTTGACAAATTTCAGGTATCAAAAGTTCAAACCACTCTACCGATTTGTGACCAATGTCAAGAAAGTCATGAATCCAATGAGTGCCCAAATTCATCATCTGAAGATTCACTTCAAGTGAATGGGATCTGGTACGATCAGCGTCCTCAACAAAATTTCCAGCGAAATCAAAATTTCCCTGGAAATAACAACAATTTCCAAAGGAGGACCCAAGGATCAGGTACGGATTTCAAAACTAGCAATAATTATACTCAATCTTCTCAGAGTCAGCAAAAAGAGCCAGCCGAATGGGAGAAAGCTTTCGCTCAAATGGCTAAAGCTTCCAATGATATGGCTCAACACACCAATGCTTTCATGGAAGAAACCAGAGCCAACAATAAAAATACAAATGCTTCCATTAAAAACCTGGAGAATCAGATAGGCCAGCTGGCCAAACAATTTTCAGAAAGAAGTCCAGGAACCTTCCCAAGTAACACAGTCAACAATCCAAAGGATGACTGTATGGCTGTTACAACCAGAAGTGGTAAGGTACTAACAGTTCCAACAAAAACACCTGTGGAACTGGAAAAAGAGAAGGAGAAGCAAGAAAAGAAAGCAAGTGAACCAGAGATTGAGGTAATTGTAGAAAAAGAAAAAGAAAAAGAGCAGGTTGCAGAACAACCAGTGGTGGCAAAAGAAAAGCATGAGTTAAGCCACGAATATGTTATGTCTAAGGCACCCTATCCAGAAAGATTCAAGAAGGGAGCCTACAACAAACATTATGATAGATTCTTGGACATTTTCAAGAAACTACATATTAATATTCCTTTTGCAGAAGCCCTAGCCAATATGCCAGGTTATGCAAAATTCATGAAGGATCTCTTATCTAGGAAACAAAAATTGCAGGAATGTCAAACTGTAACACTCACTGAAGAGTGTAGTGCTTTTATCCAGCAGAAAATTCCAGATAAACTGAGTGATCCAGGGAGTTTTAATATTCCTATTGCTATTGGTGATATTGGCATTGGGAAAGCTTTATGTGATCTTGGGGCTAGCATTAATTTAATGCCCTTGTCAGTCTACAAATCATTGGGGATTGAGGAATTGAAACCCACTGAGGTATCACTCCAATTGGCTGACAGATCCGTAAGGAAACCCAATGGGATCATAGAAGATATTCTTGTCAAAGTTGATAAGTTTATCTTCCCTGCAGATTTTGTGGTATTGGATATGGGAGAAGGAAGTGAGAAGCCCATGTTACTAGGAAGACCCTTTTTGGCTACAGCCCGAGCCCTAATTGATGTTGAGCAGGGGATGATTAAACTGAGAATGAACGATGAGGAAATCATCTACAATGTTTCAGAAGCGATGACAAGACCAGCTGATAATAATGAGTGTTTCCAAGTTGAATCTGTTCAACATAAGAAAGAACGGCCTCAAGAACTTGATTATGAGTTGAAGGCTCGTGATTATGTACCTTTTGAAAAAGAAGGGCTTACTGTAGAGGTTCTGAAAGAAAAAGTGGAAGACATAGAGGTTGGTGCCCCCAAGGTTGAGTTGAAACCATTACCCGACACTTTGAAATATGTGTTTTTGGGAGATGGTGATACTTATCCGGTAATCATCAACAATGCTCTATCAGAAGGCCAAGAAAGAGATCTAGTGGAAGTTTTAAAAGCTCATAAAACCGCAATAGGATGGTCTATTGCTGATTTAAAGGGCATAAATCCTTCCTTCTGTACACATAAGATCCTCTTGGAAAATGATATCAAACCTGTGAGGCAACCACAAAGGAGATTGAACCCAACAATGAAGGAGGTGGTAAGGAAGGAGGTTGTAAAACTTCTTGATGCAGGAATGATTTACCCCATTTCTGATGCTGCATGGGTAAGTCCAGTTCAAACAGTGCCAAAGAAAGGTGGGGTCACAGTCGTCACTAATGCAAAACATGAGTTGATCCCAACCAGAACCATCACGGGTTGGAGAATGTGTGTTGATTACAGGAGGTTGAACACGGCTACACGGAAGGATCATTTTCCACTTCCCTTTATTGATCAAATGCTAGAAAGATTGGCGGGCCATTCTTATTATTGCTTCTTAGATGGGTATTCAGGCTACAATCAAATTCCTGTAGCGCCTGAAGACCAGGAAAAGACAGCTTTCACTTGCCCATTTGGAATCTTTGCATACAGAAGAATGCCATTCGGCCTGTGCAATGCGCCTGCCACATTCCAAAGGTGCATGCTTTCCATCTTTTCAGATATGGTGGAGAAAGGTCTAGAGGTATTTATGGATGATTTCTCTGTTTTTGGTTCTAGTTTTGATTTTTGTTTGAACAATTTATCCAAAGTTTTGAAAAGATGCAATGAGACAAATCTGGTTTTAAATTGGGAAAAGTGCCATTTTATGGTAACTGAAGGTATAGTGCTGGGACACAAAATTTCTAAGGCAGGGATTGAAGTAGATAAAGCAAAATTAATGTTGATTGAACAACTTCCCATCCCTGTAAATGTAAATGCTGTTAGGAGTTTTCTAGGACATGCAGGTTTTTACAGGCGATTCATCAAAGATTTCTCCAAGATTGCTAAACCATTAAGCCAACTCTTGGTGAAAGATTCAGAATTTTTATTTGATGATGCTTGTTCAAGGGCCTTCCATGTACTGAAAGAAAAGCTTACTACAGCTCCAGTGCTTACAGCTCCCGATTGGAACCTTCCATTTGAACTCATGTGTGATGCCAGTGCATATGCAATTGGTGCAGTCCTTGGTCAGCGTAAGGAAAAGTTATTACATGTCATTTACTATGCTAGCAAAGTGTTGAATGATGCTCAAATTAATTATGCAACAACTGAGAAAGAAATGTTAGCAGTGGTTTATGCATTGGATAAATTTAGACCTTATCTGTTAGGATCTAAAATTGTTGTTTTTACTGACCATGCTGCTATTAAGTATTTGATGACTAAGCAGGATGCAAAACCAAGGTTGTTAAGGTGGATGCTACTTTTTCAAGAATTTGATTTGGAAATTCGGGACAAAATTGGAGTGGAAAATAAAGTGGCTGATCATCTCTCTAGAATTCAGGCAAAAGAACTACAAGATAGTTCAGAAAAAGAAATCAATGATTATTTCCCTGATGAGAAGGTGATGGCAGTTTTTGTTCCTCCATGGTTCGCAGATGTTGCCAACTATAAAGTGGTAAGAGAATTGCCTCCCAACCTTACAAGGCAACAACAAAAGAAATTTCTGCGAGATGTGAAGCGTTATTTCTGGGAGGATCCACATCTATATTTCCAATGTGCCGATGGGATCCTTCGCAGATGTGTTCCGGAGTTTGAGGTAGGCCAGATCTTATGGCATTGCCATTCTTCAAATTATGGAGGACATTTTGGGGGCAATAGAACCGCACAAAAAGTTTTGCAAAGCGGTTACTACTGGCCAACACTTTTCAAGGATGCAAGAGATTGTGTGGAAAAATGTGACAAATGTCAAAGGACAGGAAATCTCTCACGAAAAGATGAGATGCCCTTGAATAATATTTTAGAAGTGGAATTATTTGATGTTTGGGGCATTGATTTTATGGGTCCATTTCCGTCCTCTTATTCTAACCAATATATCCTTGTGGCTGTAGATTATGTATCTAAGTGGGTAGAAGCTGTTGCTCTTCCCACTAATGATGCTAAGGTAGTGGTGAATTTTCTAAGGAAGAATATTTTTACAAGGTTTGGAGTACCTCGAGCTATCATTAGTGATGGGGGTACTCACTTTTGTAACAGACAATTTGAGGGTTTGTTGGACAAATATGGAGTGAGGCACAGGATAGCCACACCATATCATCCTCAAACTAGTGGGCAGGTGGAGGTCTCTAATAGAGAAATAAAAAGAATCCTAGAAAAGACAGTGGGGAATTCTAGGAAAGATTGGGCCAAAAAGCTTGATGATGCACTGTGGGCATACAGGACTGCATTCAAAACTCCAATAGGCATGTCACCCTATCAGTTGGTATATGGCAAACCTTGCCATTTACCAGTGGAGTTAGAACACAAAGCCTTGTGGGCCACAAGGTTCTTAAATTTTGAACTATCAGGAGCTCAAAAGAAGAGAATATTGCAGCTAAATGAGCTAGATGAGTTCAGAAGAACTGCCTATGAGAGTGCACAAATTTATAAAGAAAAGACGAAGCAGTGGCATGATAGCAGGATCAAACAGAAAGAGTTTACACCTGGCCAACAGGTATTACTGTACAATTCTAGATTGAAATTGTTTCCGGGAAAACTTAAATCTCGTTGGTCTGGTCCCTTTGTAGTAAAGAATGTATTTCCATATGGCACCATTGAAATCTCTCCCCTGAATGATGAGAGATCTTTTAAAGTAAATGGAAATCGGTTAAAAATTTACTTTGGGGAACCAGTGAATAGAGAGATAACTTCTGTCTCTTTGACTTCACCTGATTAAACATGGTTCCAGTCAGGCTCGTGACGTTAAACAAGCGCTTACTGGAGGCAACCAGTGGATATTTTCATCTTTTAAAAAAAAAAAAAAAAAAAAAAAAAAAAAAAAAAATGAAGGGTCCGCGCTGAGAGCGCGAGAACCGCGCCCAGAGCGCGGGAGAAGCTGAAAAGGCAGAGGGCACCGCGCTGAGAGCGCGAGTACCGCGCCATCAGCGCGGGAGAAGCAGAAGAGGCAGTGCTGACCGCGCTGAGGGCGCGGGATCCGCGCCATCAGCGCGGGAAGACCAAATTTGGCAGAAGGACCCGCGCTCACAGCGCGGGGATGGCGCTGTGAGCGCGGGTAGCGCGAACAGGTTTTTAAAAGGGGAAACCCTAAAAGTTTCCCCATTTTTCTTCTTCTCTCTCTCTCCCTCACTCAGCCGCCACCCTCCCTTCCCCTTTCCCCTTCTTCTTCTCCTCTTTTCCTCTCTTCCTCTCCTCTTCATCATATCCCTCTCCCCCACACCCTTCCTTCCTCCACACTATCTTCTCCTCTCCCCACCATTGTAGGATTAAGGTTAAATTTTTCTCCTCTCCTCTTCATCATATCTCTGTGGTACATTCACTTCTTGAAAATGGCAGGAGACAAGGTAAGAGTGCATTATTTTATTTTGTTCAAGTTGCCATGTTATTGTTGCTGCTATGATGTTGGATGAGTGCATGGTTCATATTTGATAGAATAGTTAAGCCACGAATTTTCATCTTTATGCACAATGTATGCTAGGATGCACTAGATGCTTGTCCTCATATGTGAAAACGAATAAAATGCATGTTCCAGAATTATATGTATGTTAGTATTGCCAAAATGCATGCTCAAGTTTCTGGCAATTTCATTGTTCATATTCATACTATGATGATCGTTACTGGCATGGCAGTTTGCATGATTAATGGTATGTACGATAATGGCATGTTAGGGCACTATGGTTTGCATAATATAAATCTGGGAATTGTCATTGCATTACTGATATTCTGGTGTCCATATTGGTATGCTATCTGTAACAGCCCGTTGTACACCGGTATTGTTAACATTGATTATGATATTAAGCGCAGTTACAATCACAGTGATTAGGTTAATTAAATTACGGGCAAATTTTTCTTTTAACATATTCCTTTTCTTTTTCATAAATACATTTTCCGTAATCAATTAAAACCACACTACAATTGTAAATGCCATTTGCGGAATCATACACTTTCTAACATCATAGATCATTCTTTTTATTCATTTCATTTAAACTCACCACCTTACTCTCATCTTTTACCAAGTTGTAGTCCTTTACGTTGTCTACGCGTGGTTTCAAACCACGTATCATTTGGAGTTCTACCCATCAAGTTATGCCCCTTTCTTTAAGTCAAGAAAAACCTGAATTTTCAAAAATTGCACTGTGGTAATCGATTACCAGTGGGTGGTAATCGATTACCACCTGTCAAAAATGAGGCAGTAGCCAAATTTTGACCTCCTCTGTTCTGGTAATCGATTACCAACCTTGGGTAATCGATTACCTCACATGGTAATCGATTACCAAGCCTCAGTAATCGATTACCAGTGCAGACAGTAGCCAATTTTCGTCCCCTGTTGCATGGTAATCGATTACCATGCTTGGGTAATCGATTACTATGCAGCAAAATGACAGATTACAGCTGTTTGAGCCCCAAAAAGGGTGTGTAATCCATCCCTAACCCCTTGGTACTCCACATAACACATAATCATGTCCTAATGTTGGCTCTAGGCCCTTCCATCATGCATTTTCCTTAAGTTTAACATCAATTACATCATTCTCAAATAATGGCCATTTACATGTACATATGGACCATTTTTACATCATTACACATCAAGACTTCAAGGCTATGAATGTGGCAATGGACAAGTCCCATGCTCACTCAAAATATACAGTTATCCAAGCCATGAATAATAAAACATAACAAGACTTAGCATATGACCATGAACACTAACAAAAGCATGGAAAATGACATCATGCAATATGTTCATGACCTAAGTCTCAAAATACTAATGGTATGCTATGTGCACTCCATAAACTCCTCCAAAAAGCCATGCAATCCAATGCACCGCATGCCCATCCAACGTCCACTACACGGGCTTCTTGCCCGAAGCTCCTCCCGGCTCATAGTGACCTGAAATGTGGTCCCCCAAACACGGGGTGAGATATACGGATATATCTCAGTAAACCAATGGAGCTAGAGGCTCTCTCCACTCCATGGCTCACTAAAATGTATCAAAATGACATAATATGGCATGCAAGTAAAACAATATCACCATCCTCCTGGAGACACCCAAGAACATCCACTCATGGATTCGTGTTCAAGGACTCCATCATATAACTCCCTGGACAGTCCTGGCGCCTCTCCCATGGTTGAGAAGACTCCATGGCAATACCCAACCGGAACTCCTCATGAGCCCTATCCGGCGGACGTCCCACGTTTGGATCATCCTGGCGCCGCTCCCAGAGTCGACTCCACGGCAATACCCGACTGGCATTCTCACAAGGATGAATCCAGCGGATGACCAAACTCCACTTGTCAACTGATCAGTGACCACACAATGTTCACACAATACAAGCAATATGCATACAAGCACACAAACACATCATGTCATCACTACATAATCCAACCACAACCTTCCTCTAGGTGTGGTGGAGCTCACTAGGGATTAAACCCAAGTTCCAAGAGTTTACCTTAACACGAGCAACACCGTTCCAAACGTATGCTCCAAATCAACTTTTCTCAAATCCAACCGTGTGAGGCACCCTACAACAATCATTAAATCCAATTTACTCAAAAACTCATTTTTCATCAAAATTCCTCAAATTTTGCCTAAGTTACAAATCCATATTTTTCACCAAAAATTAACATAGCATTTCTAGCTTACAAACATGATTCTAAGGCCTTTTCATCTAATAGCATTTTTGCATTTGGGCTCTCTATCATCACACATCTAAAATCAAAGGTTTGAACACATATTCATAGATCTATGGAATCAACTATCAAAAGACCACAAATATACTTACAATGGGTAGTATGATCACCACCAAGGTTCCACTAAACCATTTGAAGCTCAAAACTCCAAGAAATCTTCAAGAACACTAATGGGTCGATTCTGAGTTTGCCAAAAACGTGGCCAAAGAGGTGGATTCAAGGCTTCTAGATGCTACCAATGGCTTTGGAAGGTTGTTTACGATAGATTTCAACACCAAAACCAAGCGATTCGGTGGAGAAACGAAGAAATGGGAAGAAAATGGAGAATGGAGGAAAATGGTGGAAATGGCCTCTTCTTGCCCCTGTGCGCGCGAGAGATGTGAGGGAAAAGAGAGAAAGAAGGAAAGAAAAGGAGGTGGGGCCAAGTGACTTCGGTCACACGGGTCCCACACGCGATCTAACTTTCACTCCGATAAAATTTCCGATCACAAATCCTTAATCTAAATATTTTTCCAGTCCATAACATATTTTTCTTTCTCCAAAATATTGATAAAAATTTCACACCTATTGGTACACTCCCAACTCAGTATTTTAACACTTAAAAATCACTATTCATCAATTTTTCCCAAATTTGCCTATTTACTCAATTTTTCGCCCTGATTCCATTTCCAACCTTACTTTCGTCATTTGAAATTTCTAACTCAGTATTTAAGCCTCATTTCACACGGTTGGCAAATTACCGTTTTGCCCTTTTTGCCCTTTTTGGCCATAATCCTTGGATTTTCACTAATCCATCCACTTTCATTTCACATTATGACATTAAAATAAACATTTAAATACTTGAGGTGTTATATTCACCCCACCTTTTTGAAATTTTGTCCGCAAAATTAAATCATACCTGCTCACTAACTCAGGATACAGCCGGAGAATCTCGTCCTCCCGTTCCCAAGTAGCCTCCTCAGGTGTGCGGCCTTCCCACTGAATCTTCAACATGGGAATCACTTTACTTCTCAATCGCTTTTCACTGCGATCTAACTCTGCAATAGGACCAATGGGAGTCTTCAAGTTCTCCCTGATTTCAATATTATCCGGCATCACAACATGTGATTCGTCCGGAACATAACGTCGCAACTGCGACACATGAAAAACATCATGTAGATTAGACAACTGCGGGGGTAAGGCAAGCTGATAGGCCACCAATCCTACTCTTTTCATAATCTGATATGGCCCAATGAACCGTGGACTCAGCTTCCTCACACCCAACGCACGGCCAACACCTGTGACCGGCGACAAACGTACAAATACATGGTCACCTTCCTCAAATTCCAGCGGTCTATGCTTATTGTCATAATAACTTTTCTGCCGATTCTGTGCCTGTTTCAACTTTTCTCTGATCATTTCAATTTGCACTGTTGTTTCCTGCACAAAATCCGGACCAAATCTTTCCTTATCGCCTACCTCAGTCCAACAAGTGGGCGTACGACACCTCCTGCCATATAAAACCTCGTATGGTGCCATACCCAGACTGGAATGAAAACTGTTATTATACGAAAATTCCACCAGTGGTAAGTACTTATCCCAAGCATTACCCTGTTCCAGTGTGCATGCTCTCAGCATATCCTCAAGTGTCTGTATGGTCCTCTCAGTCTGACCATCAGTCTGCGGGTGATAAGCAGTGCTCAGCCGGAGCTGAGTGCCAAAAGCCTGCTGCAAAGCTCCCCAAAATCGTGAAGTAAACTTCGGGTCCCGATCACTCACAATGCTAATCGGTATCCCATGGAGTCTAACAATCTCCTTCACATACAATGTAGCCAACTTCTCTGTGGTATAATCCACTCGTACTGGTAGAAAATGTGCAGACTTCGTGAGTCGGTCCACAATAACCCAAATCGAATCATAACCAGCTTGAGTTCTCGGTAATCCAACAACAAAATCCATTGAAATACTTTCCCATTTCCATTCCGGTATATCCAGCGGCTGAAGTAATCCAGCAGGTTTCTGATGCTCTATTTTCACTTTCTGACACACCAAGCACTTAGACACGTACTCGGCAACATCCCTTTTCATACCAGGCCACCAGAACTTAACTTTCAAATCTTGGTACATCTTTGTGGCACCTGGGTGGATAGCATATTGACCCTTATGGGCCTCAGTCATAACTTCCTCTGCGAGTTCCTTGGGCACAACAATCCTGCCCTGATATAATAACAATCCTTGTTCATTAACAGATATGCCACTCTGGCCTTTCAAATACTTTATACTTTCATTTCTGATTTGAGTCTCCTTAATTTTCTCATGCAACTCATTCTCAATCCGAGTCAACTCCATATCACACATTCTTCCTGCAAAGAAATCCGTTATTTTCATGTCACGGAATTGCTCAATCACTTCATTGTCCCACATCATCATATGAGATAAATTAACAGACTTCCTACTCAATGCATCTGCCACAACATTGGCCTTTCCCGGGTGGTATTTCAGCTCAAAATCATAATCCTTCAAGAATTCAACCCATCTACGCTGCCTCATATTTAGCTCCTTCTGATCAAATAAATATTTCAAGCTTTTATGGTCGCTAAACACAGCAAATTTCATCCCATACAGAAAATGCCTCCAAATTTTCAAGGCAAACACAATAGCAGCCAATTCTAAGTCGTGCGTCGGATAATTTTCTTCGTGCGGCCTCAATTGCCTAGACGCATATGCAATCACTTTTCCTTCCTGCATCAACACGCTCCCTAAACCTTTCTTAGAAGCGTCACAATATAATACAAACTCACCCTCCGGATCAGGTAGAGTCAACACCGGAGCAGTAGTCAATTTCTCTTTAAGTAGCAGAAAACAGTCCTCACATTCCTGGGTCCACACAAAAGGAGTATCCTTTCGTGTCAATCGGGTCAACGGTAGAACCATTGCAGAAAATCCCTGTATAAATCGGCGATAATAGCCAGCAAGCCCCAGAAAACTTCTAATTTCAGTCACAGTCTTTGGTCGTTCCCAGTCACTTACCGCTTCAATCTTGCTTGGATCCACTGCAACACCACTTGCAGAAATAACGTGACCCAAAAATTGCACCTCAGATAACCAGAACTCACATTTAGACGGTTTAGCATACAGTTTCTTATCTTTCAACACTTGCAACACAGTCCTCAAATGGTCCATGTGCTCCTCCTTACTCTTAGAATAGATCAAAATATCATCGATGAACACAATTACAAACTGGTCCAAATACGGTTTAAAGATGCGGTTCATATAGTCCATGAACACCGCCGGGGCATTAGTAAGCCCAAAAGGAATCACTTGATACTCAAAATGTCCATATCTGGATCGGAAAGCTGTTTTAGGTACATCCTCCGGTTTAATCCGAATCTGGTGATATCCGGACCGGAGATCAATCTTTGAAAATACACAGGCACCCCTCAACTGATCTAATAAATCATCAATACGAGGTAATGGGTACCGGTTCTTAATAGTCACTTTATTCAGCTGTCGGTAGTCAGTGCACAATCTCATGCTACCATCCTTTTTCTTTACAAATATCACTGGTGCTCCCCACGGAGACACACTCGGCCTAATAAAATTCTTCGCAGACAGTTCTTCAATATGCTTCTTCAGCTCAGCCAACTCAAGTGGCGACATCCGGTATGGAGCCAAAGAGATCGGCCCCACACCAGGCAATAAATCAATCGAGAATTCAATCTCTCTCTCTGGTGGGAATTCCGGTATCTCATCCGGAAATACATCTTCGAACTCATTAACAACTGGAATGGTAGAAATCTCCTCTTTTTTATCACCCACCAATCCGCCCAACAAAACATAACCCAGATCTCCAGCCTTCAAGGCTTTCACAGTCTGACTGACAGACAAATACAAAGACGGACAAACAGACGGCCTCTCGTGAGATAGCAACAACCTCTTCCCGCAGCAATCAATCATTGCGCAGTTCCGAGACAACCAATCCATCCCCAAAATCAAATTGACAGAGGCCAGGGGTAAGATAATTAAATCAATGGTGTAACCCCTGCCTAAATAAGTGAACTTTACATCTTCACAGATCCAAGACGACTCACTAACCTCTCCTGTAGCAGTAGTAATTCGCATCGGAGGAACCATCCGTGTTACCTTTAAGTCCAGCGCCTTAGCCACATAGTCCGCCACAAATGAATGTGTTGCTCCCGAATCAAACAACACAGATAAATCAACATTAGATAGAAAAATTATACCTTTAACCAAATTCGGAGCCTTTTCAGTACGCTGCGCATTAGTAGTATAAACTCGTCCCACAGTAGGAACAACAGCAATAGGAGCAGCAGTAGTAGTAGTGGCTGGCGGCAAGGCCTGCAGATTCGCAGCCTGCCCCGAAGGAGAAGTACAATTTCTAGCAAAGTGACCACTCTGACCACATCTAAAACAATTCGACGTACCAGCACCACATACACCTCTGTGGTATTTCCCACACTTCCCACATTGTGGGGTAAAATATCTGTTCGCAGCACCACCACCACCATTATTTCCACCCCTCTTGAACTGACCAGGAGGCTGCCTCACATGCAACCCCCTACCCCTGTTGTTATTATTGAAACCTCCTCTGTTGGTATTACCAGAAGGACCAGGTGTCCTCTTAACATCTTGCTCTTTTGTAGAATCGGATTTCGGATACCTCCCATAAACAGTCTCGACCCTCTTGCATTGGGTCACCAAATCAGCAAAGTTTCTCACTGCCGTGTTAGACATCCTCTTAGCAATCTTCTCACTCAGCCCTCTTTGAAATTTAGCTGACAAGAATTCCGGAGTAGGTAGAGTACCTCCATAATTAGCAAACTTCACAAGCTCATTAAATCTCGCCACATAGGCATCAACAGTCATCACACCCTGTACCAGATTATCAAATTCACCTTGCTTAGCCTCCCGAACATCACGGGGAAAATATTCTTCATGAAAAAGACCTTCGAACATAGTCCAAGTAAGGACCTCACCCTGAATAATAAATGGGCGAGACACATTGTCCCACCACTCCTGGGCATCACCCTCCAGCATATAAACAGAATACAATAACTTCTGAGGATCTTGGCATCTCATAACCTGAAATATCTTGTCCATGCCCCTCAACCAAGCTGTGACCTCCTTTGGGTCCCTTGACCCCATAAATGCGGGTGGCTTATGTTTCCTAAAAGATATGAGCCTACGCTCATCATCAGCATTATCAATAACTTGCCCAGCAGCCCCAGTAGATTGGGCAACAGATGACGGATCAGGAACATAACTAGGATCCGTAGTAGTATGATGACTAGCCCCACTCTCCCCCTGTTGAGGAGTAACAGATGGCGTCGGTGTAGGAGTCACCGTAGCCGTATGCGGAGGTGTATCTTCCCTCCTAGGACGACCTCTATCCGCCCTCAACTCAGCCATAAAGGCCTGCATCATATCCTGATTTGCTTTCATCAGGTTCTCAGTCACATTTCTGTTTGCAGCCGTTTCCGCCTGCAGAGCATTCAGTGCTGCAGTGATCGGATCCGGTGGCAAATGACCTGCACCCCGTGCCCCACGGCGACCTCGTGCCCTACTCATGATATCTGTACATGTAACACAAAGGGATGAGCTGATCAGACCCACACTGAGGAATCACATATACATTAATCATAAATAGTTCACAGATAGCTATGACACACAAGATACAAACACACAACAATCAGAGTTCCCTAAACAAAACTGCTCTGATACCATAAAATGTAACAGCCCGTTGTACACCGGTATTGTTAACATTGATTATGATATTAAGCGCAGTTACAATCACAGTGATTAGGTTAATTAAATTACGGGCAAATTTTTCTTTTAACATATTCCTTTTCTTTTTCATAAATACATTTTCCGTAATCAATTAAAACCACACTACAATTGTAAATGCCATTTGCGGAATCATACACTTTCTAACATCATAGATCATTCTTTTTATTCATTTCATTTAAACTCACCACCTTACTCTCATCTTTTACCAAGTTGTAGTCCTTTATGTTGTCTACGCGTGGTTTCAAACCACGTATCATTTGGAGTTCTACCCATCAAGTTATGCCCCTTTCTTTAAGTCAAGAAAAACCTGAATTTTCAAAAATTGCACTGTGGTAATCGATTACCAGTGGGTGGTAATCGATTACCACCTGTCAAAAATGAGGCAGTAGCCAAATTTTGACCTCCTCTGTTCTGGTAATCGATTACCAACCTTGGGTAATCGATTACCTCACATGGTAATCGATTACCAAGCCTCAGTAATCGATTACCAGTGCAGACAGTAGCCAATTTTCGTCCCCTGTTGCATGGTAATCGATTACCATGCTTGGGTAATCGATTACTATGCAGCAAAATGACAGATTACAGCTGTTTGAGCCCCAAAAAGGGTGTGTAATCCATCCCTAACCCCTTGGTACTCCACATAACACATAATCATGTCCTAATGTTGGCTCTAGGCCCTTCCATCATGCATTTTCCTTAAGTTTAACATCAATTACATCATTCTCAAATAATGGCCATTTACATGTACATATGGACCATTTTTACATCATTACACATCAAGACTTCAAGGCTATGAATGTGGCAATGGACAAGTCCCATGCTCACTCAAAATATACAGTTATCCAAGCCATGAATAATAAAACATAACAAGACTTAGCATATGACCATGAACACTAACAAAAGCATGGAAAATGACATCATGCAATATGTTCATGACCTAAGTCTCAAAATACTAATGGTATGCTATGTGCACTCCATAAACTCCTCCAAAAAGCCATGCAATCCAATGCACCGCATGCCCATCCAACGTCCACTACACGGGCTTCTTGCCCGAAGCTCCTCCCGGCTCATAGTGACCTGAAATGTGGTCCCCCAAACACGGGGTGAGATATACGGATATATCTCAGTAAACCAATGGAGCTAGAGGCTCTCTCCACTCCATGGCTCACTAAAATGTATCAAAATGACATAATATGGCATGCAAGTAAAACAATATCACCATCCTCCTGGAGACACCCAAGAACATCCACTCATGGATTCGTGTTCAAGGACTCCATCATATAACTCCCTGGACAGTCCTGGCGCCTCTCCCATGGTTGAGAAGACTCCATGGCAATACCCAACCGGAACTCCTCATGAGCCCTATCCGGCGGACGTCCCACGTTTGGATCATCCTGGCGCCGCTCCCAGAGTCGACTCCACGGCAATACCCGACTGGCATTCTCACAAGGATGAATCCAACGGATGACCAAACTCCACTTGTCAACTGATCAGTGACCACACAATGTTCACACAATACAAGCAATATGCATACAAGCACACAAACACATCATGTCATCACTACATAATCCAACCACAACCTTCCTCTAGGTGTGGTGGAGCTCACTAGGGATTAAACCCAAGTTCCAAGAGTTTACCTTAACACGAGCAACACCGTTCCAAACGTATGCTCCAAATCAACTTTTCTCAAATCCAACCGTGTGAGGCACCCTACAACAATCATTAAATCCAATTTACTCAAAAACTCATTTTTCATCAAAATTCCTCAAATTTTGCCTAAGTTACAAATCCATATTTTTCACCAAAAATTAACATAGCATTTCTAGCTTACAAACATGATTCTAAGGCCTTTTCATCTAATAGCATTTTTGCATTTGGGCTCTCTATCATCACACATCTAAAATCAAAGGTTTGAACACATATTCATAGATCTATGGAATCAACTATCAAAAGACCACAAATATACTTACAATGGGTAGTATGATCACCACCAAGGTTCCACTAAACCATTTGAAGCTCAAAACTCCAAGAAATCTTCAAGAACACTAATGGGTCGATTCTGAGTTTGCCAAAAACGTGGCCAAAGAGGTGGATTCAAGGCTTCTAGATGCTACCAATGGCTTTGGAAGGTTGTTTACGATAGATTTCAACACCAAAACCAAGCGATTCGGTGGAGAAACGAAGAAATGGGAAGAAAATGGAGAATGGAGGAAAATGGTGGAAATGGCCTCTTCTTGCCCCTGTGCGCGCGAGAGATGTGAGGGAAAAGAGAGAAAGAAGGAAAGAAAAGGAGGTGGGGCCAAGTGACTTCGGTCACACGGGTCCCACACGCGATCTAACTTTCACTCCGATAAAATTTCCGATCACAAATCCTTAATCTAAATATTTTTCCAGTCCATAACATATTTTTCTTTCTCCAAAATATTGATAAAAATTTCACACCTATTGGTACACTCCCAACTCAGTATTTTAACACTTAAAAATCACTATTCATCAATTTTTCCCAAATTTGCCTATTTACTCAATTTTTCGCCCTGATTCCATTTCCAACCTTACTTTCGTCATTTGAAATTTCTAACTCAGTATTTAAGCCTCATTTCACACGGTTGGCAAATTACCGTTTTGCCCTTTTTGCCCTTTTTGGCCATAATCCTTGGATTTTCACTAATCCATCCACTTTCATTTCACATTATGACATTAAAATAAACATTTA
Source organism: Gastrolobium villosum (assembly GCA_032173675.1). NCBI lineage: Eukaryota > Viridiplantae > Streptophyta > Magnoliopsida > Fabales > Fabaceae > Gastrolobium > Gastrolobium villosum. Next base: position 6,769 of record JAVKPL010008862.1, on the reverse strand, counting down.
AATACTTGAGGTGTTATACTATCCGTGGTGGAACTTTTCTGAGTGCAGGAAAAAAGGGCCGCTAAAAAAACCCCAGGTACAGCTGGCACCAAAAGGCAAAGAGCCCCTGCTCTGATTGATTTTGACGCCCACCGGTTTCTATCTCCAGCAAACCAAGACCGGTACCACAACTGGTTTCTGAAAAAGAAGATTATACCAGAACGAAGAATCAGCAGTTTTCTGGCGGATGACTGTCCAGTCGTCCTGACAATTGAAAGAAGGAAATGGCAAAAATTGATCCAACTTCCACAGCTAAGCTGCAGCACCATATTGAGAGAGTTCTGTGCCAATGCTGATAAGGACACAGTAGACCGGACAAGAAAGACCTGGGTCAGGGGAAAGGAAGTTTCTTTTACCGCTTTCCAGATTGAGAGGTTGCTGAACACCTCATGGGAAGCAACCCAATCCTGTTTTTTCACTGATACCTTCCAGAGGATGCAGCCGGTTGACGGTTTGTATAGAGAAGAAATGCCGGCTTTGGCTACCACAATCCGGGAAGGAATCGCCCGAACCCGAGCTGCATGGAAGCCCAAGCAAGGCCAGCCAGCCGTGCCAGAAAAATTGGATAGACTTGATCTCAATGAAGAGGCAATCTTCTGGCACTCATTCATCAACTCAACCATCATGGCTTCAACAAATCTCAGTGATGTTAATGTCGAAAGGGCAGTCCTGCTGTATACCCTGCTGGGAAATCACAACCTCCATATTGGGGCTATTCTGTCTGATAGGATAGCTCACATGATTACTCATGGTCGGTTGGATTTTAGTCTGGCTCATTGCTCACTCATTGAGCAGCTATGCATCAGGGCAGGGGTAGAGATCCCCGATGATGAGCCCAGGGATGTCAAGCCCAAAGCAGAACTAACACAGCGTGTGTATAATGAAATGCAGAAGGAGTCCCGTCGACAAGCAATCTGGAAAGCATCTGGCGGTGCTGTTCCACCACCTGCCCCAGTATCCGCACCATCCACATCTACTGATTCTGAAATGCTCCAACAGTTGCTGGTTCAGAACAATTATATGATGAGCATGTTGGAGCGACTATGCCTGGATAGGGGAATTGACACGGCTGGATTAATGGGTCAAGTTCCCCCTACTGCACAAGCAGGCCCATCTATGCCTTCCAACACTGAAGATGATGACATTCTGGGCGATTTTGCAGATGATGAATTTATGGATGGCTTTTGATCTTGTTCCTCCATTTCCATTTACTACATTTTGTTTTAAATTTCTTGGAACAATTTAGTTTTATATTTTGTTTTTAAGTTCGAACAAAGTTAAGGTTGATGGCACTTTATATTGGGTTCTAAATTCTTGCATATTATGCTTTGGATATTAACAACTGTGTGTGTGCTATATCTGGCAGCTTAAGCTATGTCTTGGATTAGTTTGTTGCTGAGGACAGCAACATTCAAATCTGGGAATTATGGCATACATGCTGCATGCAAGATTGCAAGATTGATGAATATGGTGGAACCACACCATGAAAAAAAAAAAGGGGAAGCCTTGTATTGAAAAGGAAAATCTCAGGTTCAGTTATGTTTGATTAAATTCTGGATATACAAATTGCTAGCATGATATTGTATAGCCAAATTTTGTCAACTAGTATGTCTGAATTGCTAAGCTTGAATGGTTAATAAATGCCTAAATGATTAGTTTGGAAATCTAGTTTAACATCATAGCTAGTAAGTTTTTGGGCCCAAACACTGAATTTATTTTGAGAGATATCACTGTGATAGCATTCTAGAACTTGCTTTGTTTCTCTGAAATACATGCATAGATTGAAATGATGAAGGCAGATTTTCTTTTGTAGCCACGGCCAAATAAATCACCTATGTGAATTTTTCCAATCTTAACCCTTTGGGCCTGAACCTTTTTGTTCATAAACCCCTGTTGAGTAGACATATTCTTACCTTACAAAGAGGTTGAATCCATGATGTGTAGGAAAGAAATGAAGGTGAGCTCCACAGAGGTCAAGATAAAGAAGGTGACTGAATTAAAAAGGAAAAGAAAAAGGTGAATAAAAGGAAATATGGCAGAAGGAATTCCCGAAATTCTATGGAACATTAGTGGAGCAAAACAAATGAGTTGAATGTGTTAAATGAAAAAAACTACCAAATTTTCAATCTCATGGTTACTTGAGCTACTATCCAGAAAAAAAAAAAAAAAAAAAAATTCCACCCTTTAGCCTGGCCAAGTTACAACCTGTGATGTCCTTTTGATCAATTTTGCATGTATTAATGTTCCTCATCTTTAGGTACTTGAGAATATGAGCAAGTTTTATGATAATGTTGTTACAGTGATAGCTAGAGTGATTGTCATTCCCCCAAACACTTGAGTTTTGAGTGTTAATTGATTATCTGGGTGAGGGATGTACAAATTAGATTCTAATCTTTTCATGAAAGGCATTATTAAAAATTCTTCACATTGATTCAAGCATACTTAGTAAGATGATCTGTTGACTGTACAGTGTTATGTTGGATTAATCTGTTTCCTGGATTTAGTCTTATACATTGCTAGGGACAGCAAAGTTCAAATCTGGGAATTATTTGATATGCGGTCAGCATATAGGAAATTACAAGGCAAAAAGAGGAAGAAAATGACTCAATCAATGCAAGAAAAGCAGAGGAAAAGAGTAAAAATATCCAAAGTCCGAATATCAAAGAAGATGAACAAAAGGAGGCAAAAACATATCAAAAAGACCTAAGTTCCCACGCTCACAGCGCGGGAGTGGCGCTGAGAGCGCGAGAAGGCAAAAATGGACAGAAGGTCCCGCGCTCACAGCGCGGGGTTGGCGCTGAGAGCGCGGGAAGGGAAAAAATGGCAGTAACTCCCACACTCAGAGCGCGGGAGTGGCGCTCTGAGCGCGGGAGGCGCGAAAGTTAGAAGATTCAAAATTTGCCACTTAGGTCAGAATCCCTCTTATAAAAGGAGACTCAACCTCTGAAGATCATCATCTCTGAATACACATCACAAGACCTAGAGGGGACGTTCTTCGTGTTTATCACTCTGTTCTTGTATTCTTCTTTATTTTCTTTCTTTAGTTTATGTTGAAATCAGATCAGCGATCATGATGTTGATTGGCTAGATCTATTTCTGTAGTCAGGGGCATGATCCTTTTGTAAACAATTGCTACAAGGATTGAATCATTCTATGTATTGAATTAATATATTTCATCTTTTATCTTGAGCGTATTGATATTATTTCTGTTAGATCTGATCAACCTAATAGGGAATAATATTCTGGGGATCAGGATTCACAATAGGGATGTTGGAATACTGATCCTGAAAGGAGATAAAGATGACTCTCCATGCATGTTCTAGGGATAGACTTGTATGGATTGCAGTCGTGGGATTTATCTACATAATGCTTATTTTCAGGCGGAACTACTAAGGGATTAGGGTTCCAATTGAAGTAAAGGGTTAGATCGCCAAGGGATTGGGATCTAACTAATCATTTCTAAAAGATGATAATTTGTCTGAGTTGTTAATGTCAATAGGTTTTATGAATCAATCCGAAGTAAAATTGGGAGCAATCGGTGAATGTACCCTGGCTACAGTCTTTTTCATCACTTTTTCTACAAAAACATTTCTTCATCTATTTTAAGTCTTTTCCAGAAAAATACAAAAACAATTCTTTTACTTTTATTGTCATTTAATTTAATTTACAATTCTTTGTCAACAATTAATCGATCTATCTAAATTAAGAGGACTGGTTATAGTAGTACTTGTTCATCAATCCCTGTGGAGACGATACTTTCTTATCACTTTATTACTTGAAACGATCGGTGCACTTGCCGAGATCGCAACAATAAGGGTCATCCAAAGGCCTTTCACCCCTTCTTTATATATGTGGCATGGATAATAAACGGGTAAAGGGGGGAACTTTTTATCATTGCCAATTTTCCATGTATTTATTTTTGTTCATTTTGATCCTTTGCAAGAAATTTAGCATCAATATCATTGCTAGCAAAACTAGTTTTTTTTATTATTTTTTTTCAAGATGTAAAAAGAAGTTGTGATTATACACATTTGATTTGACAGCACAGATTGAGTAGTTGGAGAAAAATTAATTCTTATTAAATACACGAGTTGATTCACCTCAAATGGTAGTATATTAAAAAAAATAAAAAAGAAGTTGCGATTATGACTCAGCTTTGAAGATTTACTTAAATTGTTGCTCACATACATTATAAAAAGAAAGGGTTTAATATTTTTATTTTTGTTGGATAAAATTTTTCTCTAATATATTTATATAAAAGTGAGTATGTTCTATTATGATTCATTAGCTTATTTTGTTGTTGTAATAGAATTTACTTATTTGTATACGAGAGTGATAGAAAAAAAATTCTATTGCAAAAACTGAAATACTTCTCAAAAATTATAAATAAAAATTGTTGTACAAATAATCACTTGAGTCGGCAAGCGCAAAACTCAGTGGTGGAGCCATGCGTGGGTGTGGCATTGTCCCGGTTAAAGTTTAACAAGTTATACGTATAATTATATAATTAAATATAATTTAGCCGGGTTAAAATTGTAATTTGAACCGGGCTACAATTTATAATTTTTCTCTATTTAAAACTTAAAATATTTTTGGTAAAAGATTTGGGTAAGTTATATTAGCTTATGTGTTCAATTTTCACTTATATAAAAAATATGTGAAAAACATCTATCATTTTAAAGGATATAACCTTATATAATTTTAGATCCTAATCGTTGATTTCCGTCCATCAACGGTAATAATCTATTGGGTCAACTTAATGGGTCAAATTTATTAATTAATAATTTTGACCCAATAGATTATAACCATTGATGGACGGAAATCAACGGTTATGATCTAAAATGATATAAGGCTATATCCTTTAAAATGACAGATATTATTCCCAAAAAACATATATATTTTTAGTAAAATTAAAAAATATTTAATAACATTATAATTCTTCTTATGCTGCCTGCTTAGGTGCTCTGTATTTAATATAATTTAAATATATTATAATATGAATTTATTAAAATTAAGAAAAATACACATATAATTTTTAAACACGGACTCAAACTGGAGCCTGGCTGGCAAAGACTAACATTATTGTGGTTTTAAATTAACCATTTGTTTTTGAGTTTTCTTATTAAAAAAATAGAAAGCAAAAATAATTATAACTTTACTACAACGAGCTTGGTATATTGCAATTAGATTTATAGCTTGGTTTTAAATCTAGTATTGCATCGTTTTGAAACATAGTAGGAAAGAATCTAACTATTAATAACGTTAATGCTTGGGGAGCAAGGCAGCACGACCACAAATTCCACAATGTCTCCCTTGGTTTTCGGGGAGACAAGACAGCTACTTGTGAAGACTCATTCAGTCAATGGCGGGTCCCACTGTGAATCCAGGTTGAGGAAAAAAAATTTTGTGGAATTAGATGTACTATATTTTTTGTGCATCTGTCATCCATAATATGTCACCTATCTTATTTGTCAAATCATTTTCTTATCTAATTTTAAAATAAATTATTTATTAATAATTTAATTAAAATAAAATACATGTCACAAATCACAATGGAAAATGCACAGAAAATTCAATAACAGATTTTCCATGTTCGATTGTCGAGTCTGTGAGAGAATTTCCCGCTCACACACAACATACAATGTCTTTCTCTTTTCTCGGTGACTTACTCAATACTCAATCTCTTTAAATACTCACAACTCACCCTACCAAACGCGTCTCTCTCTCTCTCTCTCTCTCTCTCTCAGCATTAGCACTTGTGCACTAAGCATGGCTAGGTGAGCTTAGCACTTGTGCACTAAGCATTAGCAGATTGCGATGCAAGTTTCATGTTTTGCTTACAAAGTTTCTATCTCTGGTTGTTTTCTCAACACCCCAATTTCGGTTATCTCTACATGATCTTATGAATTGGGATTGTGGGTTGAAGTCCCTTTCTAGTGTTGATGGGTAAAAATCCAATTTTTCTTTTCTGGGTGGTTTTATTTCAACAGGCTAGTGTCAGAGGAATGTTCCCCTGCTTGGTTTTTTTTCTTCTTTTTTATTGGTCTCTTGTTTGTTGCTTATTTTGGTAAAATTAGTGAAGTACACAACGATATAGGGTGTTACATCACATCACATCACATGGTTGAGTTCTGGCTTTTGAAGTTGATGGTGTTACTGTTGGTGTACGATGGATGGACTGCATGTATTGGCTTTTTTCCATATATGGAAACTTAGTTAGCTGGTACTTAAAGACATATATAATTGGAGAGTGTACTGTTGGTACATAAGATGTGTAGGTGAAGTATATTGATACAGTAACAATGGTAGAGACCAAAGCCCTAGTGGAACGTCCCATGGTGTGCATCAAAGGGAGGTGTGTGAAGTGGCTAAGGTGGAGCCGGAGAGTAACCCCTTCTTCCATGTGAGAAGGGGTATTTAGAGTGAGATCTCTAATCCACCTAGCCAGCCTAGCCTTTTCAGGCTAGGCATGCTGAATCCCTGCCAGTGTGCAGGGACAACCATCTGCATGGGAAAGAAGGGAAATCCTATGCTTCCTTCTAGAAGTGAACCTTTTTGACCGGCCCCGGTGGTTGGGCCTACGTAAGTGGGTTATCCGGAATAAGAGTTTCTAATGTTTGCTGCTTAAGTTGGAAATACTTCCAGTTCCTTTCTGCTACTGACAGTGCATTATGGGAAGAAAACATTTGTGAAGTGCTAAATAATGATTTGTGGCTCTCAGGATGATTGA
>JAVKPL010008861.1:27500-35026 GCA_032173675.1 Gastrolobium villosum | reverse complement strand
CCTGAAAGTATTCCTATTAACTCTCTTATGCAGATTTGGCATCCCTAAGTATTTGCCCAAATCAGCCGTAGGAGCAAACTTGAGGACCTGACAGATCTCCATTCTCCTAGTGTGATTAACATTTCTCGAGTAACAAACTCTAGTTTTGTTATCACTCACCTTCTGACCAGAGGCAAGGCAAAACTGATTTAGGATGCTGGTAGCCACCTCAGCCTGATGAATAGAAGCTTCTATGAATAAAAGCAAGTCATCCGCGAAAAAAAGATGAGAAATAGGGGGCCCGGTCCTGCCCAGTTTAACAGATTTCCACTTTTCTGCCCCACAGCTGAAGAAATAAGATGCCCCAGTCTCTCAATGCAGAGCACAAAGAGATAAGGGGACACGGGATCCCCTTGCCTAATACCCCTTGTGGGTTTAAAATCCTCAGTTTGACTACCATTCCAAAGCAAGTTCATGGTTGAGGTGGAAACACAAGCCATGATCAGTTCAACAAGAGACCCAGGAAACCTAGCTAGATTCAGAGTTTCTTGGAGAAAGACCCAATTAACCCTATCATAAGCCTTCTCCAAATCCACTTTGATAGCCATCCACCCTTTAAAACCTTTCTTCGACCTCATGGAATGAATAATCTCCTGAGTGATAATAACATTATCAGAAGCATGCCTCCCTTTAATGAAGCTACACTGATTAGGCATAATAAGATCACTAAGATGATTTCTCAGCCTACCAGCCACAATCTTAGTAACCACCTTGTAAATCACATTGCATAAGGAAATAGGCCTGAATTGGCTTAAGGATTCAGGCTTTTCAAGTTTAGGAATAAGAAAGATAAGAGTTTGATTAATCTCCTCCACCCTACTAGGATCTTCAAAAATACCCCTAATGCACCTGACAGCCGAATCCCCAACCTTCTCCCATTGAGATTGAAAGAAGATAGCATGAACCCCATCCATCCCAGGAGCTTTATAAGGCTTCATGGTCAGGAAAGTATTTCTCACTTCCACCCCACTCGGAACAGCCCCCAAATTTCTCCAACCAGGATTAATCACAGCAGGAAACCCAATACCTAAACAACCACCACTCCCAGTAATAGGCTCCTCCATGTAGAGATTTTTAAAGAAATTCACAGCCAAGCACTTCAACTCCAAAGGATCATCCACCCACTCTCCCCCATCCTTCTTGAAGGACAAAATCTTATTCTTCCTTGCTCTGGCCGCAGTAGTGGAGTGAAAGAAACGAGTGTTTTTATCCCCAAAGGCCAACCATTTGCATCTAGCACGTTGGAACCAAGTCAGCTCCTCCTGGACAAAAATAGCATTCAGCTCTTGCCAAAGATCTTTGTGCAGTCTCTCCAAAGACTCAGAAGGACCCCTACTTAACACAGCCTCCAGCCCCCTCAACCTGCCTTGTAAGTTCTTCTTCCTTCTATGCAAAGCCTTAAAGGTATTTAGGTGCCAATGAGTAGCTTCCTGATGAAAATTTTCCTTGGCAGCAGCCCAGTTCGAATTGTGGTTCCAACAAGAGTCCACCACTTCACCAAAATCACTATTAGTCAACCAAGCAGCAAGAAACCTGAAGGGTTTAGGACCAGCATAGACATCATTAACCACCTCCTTCAACAGGATAGGTCTATGATCAGAACCACTAAAGATAAGATGATGAACAGAAACATTAGGATGATTCAGCAACCAGGAATCATTAGCCACCACCCTATCAATCCTCTCCTGCAGCCTACCTCTCTTCCAAGTGAATTTGGGACCAACAAACCCCAAATCCGAGAGATTACTGACGTGAATCGGCAAGTGTACCGAATCGCGCAAGTAATACAATGATAAGTCAAAGTTCGTATCCACGGAGAGTGTGTCTAAATCAATTAAAACTTTTCCTTTTAAGATTAAATTTTCAAAGATGTTTTTGACACGAATGTCAGGATTGTGTGGGAATTTGATTTGTAAAATTAAAAGACTTGTTTTTGGTTCTTTTTGAAAAAGAAATGAAATAAGGGTTTAAATATGTGAGAAAAGCGCTGCAGTTAGAGAACACTCACCAATGATCCCCACCTTTTACTATGGATTAAGTTAAATATTAATATATAAATCGTGAAATTAGATAATTATCAGATAAAGGTATCAATAGTTAATTCTCAATCCCTTGAGGAATTAACCCTTTAATCTCATATAGAACCCTAATTCCTTGAGGTGCCCTATATGAGATCAAGCATAAAGATCGATAATTGAAACATCTACAATATGAATCATGTCTATGTCTAGATCATGTTCATACCGTCGTTCTATCCCCTTTCCGGATTAAAGACCTCAGATCCCTCTTGTTGGCCCTAATCCTCAGATTTATTATTACTTACTAGATTGATCGGATCTAATAATAACAATAACAATACGATCAGAATAGAACGAAATTCAAAAGATAAATATATTCATAAAAACTCAATCCATTGTATCAGGGGTTCACAAGGGTTCGTGACCCTAACTACAGCAAAGAGGTTCTAGCCAACCATTATCATGGCTAGAATCCAATATTCAATTGAAAACATAAACTAAAAGAACTACAGAAAGGTAGAAGAAGAGATCTCTCTCCAGAGCTTCCGCCTCCGAATGGCCTCAGTTGTTCCGAATATGAAAAGTGTCCTCTTAGGGTTGCTTTGTGCCCTTTTTATAACCTGAGAATCCTCCTTTTCTCGCAACTGACAGCTGTCCATCTCAACCCTACGCTTGGAGCGCAGGATCCACGCTCCAAGCGTGGAGCTTCTGCCCTTTTTCTTCTTCTCTACGCTTCAAGCGTAGGGTTCTACGCTTGAAGCGTAGACTCACTGTCTGGAGGTCCTTTCCTACGCTTCAAGCGTTGATTTGAACGCTTGAAGCGTGGATCTTCTGTTTGATTTTCTTCCGAAACGTATAACGGAAACCTTACAATTATTACATAAACGTTATAACGGAAATATTAAAGTATGAATTTATTACAGAAACGTTTAACGGAAAGTTTTAATTAAAATAAAATTGAATTCAAATTTCGAATTTAAAATCTGAATTCAATAGTTGCGCGATCCTCTGATGCTGCAAGCGCCATTCCCACGCTTGTAGCGTGGGCCTTTAGTTTCACTTTGTCCTTTTCAGCTTTAATTTGTGCATTTCTCCTATGAAATCAACATAAAATCAGTATATAACTTCAGATTAAGATATTTGACAAATTAACAGTGATTTTGCCCTTTTCTTGCATCAGATTAAGTAACATTCTTCCTCTTTTTATCTTACAATTCCTTATATGCTGATCGCATATCAAATAATTCCCAGATTTAAACGTTGCTGTCCCCAGCAATGTAAAAGACTCAGTCCAGGACATATTTAATTAATCCAACATAACATTCCAGAGACACTCTCAGACACAATATGCCATGCATGCCTGACTCAACTCCCAATAATGTCATCAGCTTCTTAGAGATACAAGTCTACATTGGTTACCCCTCACACAGATAAATAATATTCACTCAACACTCAGTGTTTAAGGGTATAATGAGCACTCAATCACTCAAAGCTATAACGCTACCATAGGCTTGATCATATTCTAAAAAAAATTCTTAAAAATGAAGAATCACACACATGCATTAATTGATCAAAAGGACTTCACAGGTTGTAACTTGGCCGGGGTAATAGGGTAGGAATATATGGATAGTAACTCAAACAACAATGAGATTGAAAACTGATATTCTTTCACTTTAACACATTCAATTCAATGATTTTTGCCCCACTAACATCCCCACAGAATTTCGGGAATTAATTCCTTCCAGCCCACCTTTTACTCTTTTACTTTTTTTTTTTTTTTATAAGGGCATAGATGATTTTTTTTTTTTTTTTTTTTTTTTTTTTTTTTTTTCCCTTAATCACTTGACCTTTGTGGAGTTTACCTCAATTTCTTTATTTTATTTTCAACACATTCAATGATTCAATCTCAATCAAGGTAAGTCACGAAAAATGGATATAGGCTAAGCCATCAATCAGGCCACAGGTCATTTATCAAGAATTAAGTTCAGGCTCAAAGGGCTAGCAAGGGGAAAATCTCATACAGGTGAGTTATTTTGGCCAATAGCAATTAAGAACAAAATGCCTTTATCATATCAATCAATGCATGCATAATAGAGAAACAAATCAAGTTCTAGAGTATTACAACAGTGAGACCTCTCAACAAAAATTTCAGTGTTTAGGCTCAAAACCTCACAGCTATGGTATCAATGCAGACTCAAGAAAATTGACCTCAGACATTATCAGAATTTCACAATATTAATTCAGACAAACGAGCAATCATGCAATCTAATTATGCCTATGCAATGTTATGTCAGAAAGTCATACAATATATTCCAAGAATTTAATCATGTACATTAACAAGATGAGCACATTTAAACCTGGGATTTGTTCAAAACACACATTTTTTTATTATTTTTTTTTTTTTTTTTTTTTTTTTTTTTTTTTTTTTTTTTTAATGGCACACCAAATAACTATAAAAAAATAACTAAGAAAATGAAAAGAGTTAGGATATCTCCCCTGATAGAAGAATTGCAGTTCTAAGGCGCAAGCCCACCATTCCCAGATTTAGAGCATTGTTGTCCTCAGCAATAATTAAACCACAAGAAGGAAAACCTGCACAATGGAACAAGCAGTGGCATATAGAAGAGACTATAATGCGCACCTTAAAACATCAGAGAAAAATATACTAACTAAAATACAAAACAGAAAAATAAACTAATGTACAAAATCTCCGTCAGCAAGGAGATAAAGTCAAACCTCCATGTCATCCCACTCAGCAGCGTGGGATGACTCAGCAAACGGAGGATCTGGTGGTATTGGCTGCCTTGGTGTTTGGAGCCACCATTCCCAGATTTGGCCCAAACCATGGAGCCATGTTAGAAACTCTTTGAAGCTTTGATTCTTCTGAGAGATAGAATCTCTATGTCTCTTATCAAACTTTAGCTTCCGGTGTCTCTTCCAATTCTTATTAAAGAGTTTGATCACCTCCTTTCTCACTACCTTCTTCATTGTAGGATGACTCCTCCCTTGGGGTTTCTTCTCATGTTTGCCATCATCCTCATTTAGAATTTTATTGGTATGAGCAGAGGGATCTTTGTCTTTCAATTCAGTCGTTTCTTCCTTCAGTGCTTCAGTCACTACCTTGTTACACAAGAAGATATCTCTTAAAGTTTTAGGAGACTCCTTCAACTCCACCTTCGTGGCACCATTTTCATCATCTGCTTTTCTAGAAACTTCAACCGCTACACTTTGTTTTTCCTTTAAGATTTCCAGACTAAAACAATCATCTTTGTGAGAAGACTGTTTTAAAGAATCAAAGACATTAATGGTAACGGTCTCATCATTCATCCTTAGTTCAAGCTTCCCGTTTTCAACATCAATCATTGCACGGGCTGTGGCTAGGAAAGGTCTACCCAATATGAGAGGCATTTCATTTTCTACCTCCATATCAAGCACAATAAAATCAGCCGGAAAGATGAACTTGTCAATTTTTACAAGGACATCTTCGACTATACCACTTGGCTTCCTTAAGGATCTATCAGCAAGTTGTAAAGATGCTTGAGTAGGCTTCAACTCGGTAATCCCCAAGGAATTGTAAACAGAAAGGGGCATCAGATTAATGCTAGCCCCAAGATCACACAATGCCCGACTGATTTTTGTGTTCCCAATTTCAATAGGGATATTGAAGCTCCCTGGATCATTACGCTTAGGCGGGACCTTCTTGGTAATAATAGCACTACACTCCTCAGTAAGTGCAACTGTTTGACACTCTTGTAGCTTATGCTTCCTGGAAAGGAGATCCTTCATGAATTTTGCATAGTTTGGCATATTAGCCAATGCTTCAGCAAACGGGATGTTCACATGCAATTTCTTGAAAAGATCAAGAAATCTGTCATAACTTTTTGCTTTTAATTCTGGCTTCAACCTTCCAGGATAAGGTGCCATTTTCATAAGATACTCTTCACTAAGTTCAAATTTTTCTTTTGGAAGAGTAGCTGGCTCCTTCACATCATCAGTCGGTTTCAATATTTCAGGAGACTTTTCAGTTTCTTTTTCAGATTTCTCCTCCTGTTCAACCTTCTCTTCCTCTTCTATAGGTTTTGGTGGGGATGATACCACTTTCCCACTTCTAGTTATAACTGCCATACAATTTTCCTTGGGATTGGTAGTAGTGTTACCAGGAAAGGTACCTGGAGCTCTATCAGATAACTGTTGGGCAAGTTGACCAACCTGATATTCCAGGTTTTTGATTGAAGCTTTAGTGTTCCTGGACTCAGCTCTACTTTCCTCAATGAAAGCATTGGTACTTCTTTGATTAGCCCTACTCTCTTCCATGAAAGCGTTAGTACTTTGTGCTAATGTTCCTACTAAACGCTCCAGGTCGGAAGGCTCTCTTTTTGGAATAGGTGGTGGTTTTAGATAGTTGTCAGATGTCATATCTAAACCAGTACCTTGATAACTTTTCCTTTGGTAATTATTACCACCAGCAGAATTATTTTGATTTCTTGAGAAATTTTGCTGATTAGGGCGCTGATCATACCAAATACCATTTACCTGAAATTGTTGAGTAGAATCTGAGGACATCAATGTAGGACAAGTATTGGTGTCATGATCTTCATGACAATACTCACAATCAAGGACAACTGCACTTGCTTGAACTTTGGAAAGTTGCATCCTTTCAAACTTCGCATGCAGATTGGACATTTGTTGTGATAACAACTTTTGTTCTGCCAGCATTGCACTATTATCATTGATTGGCACTGCTTCCCTTTTCCCTGTCCTTATAGATGTTTCATTCTCGTTCTTAGCTAACTTGTCAATAAGATGATATGACTCAGAAGCTAGTTTATCACCCAAAGAACCGCCTGCTGCAGTATTAATAACCAATTTTGTTTCTGGTAAACAACCATTGAAGAAGATTCTCACTTGGTCCCCTTGAGATAGGTTATAATGAGGAACCTTTCTCATGAGGGCCTTGAATCTATTCCAAGAAGCGCAGATGGTCTCTCCAAATTGTTGTTTGAAGGAGGTGATATCATTCACCATGGTGTTGTATTTCTCCATGGGGAAGAACTCTGCAAAGAATTTTTCAGATAAATTTTCCCAAGAGATGATGCTATCCGCAGGTTGTCTTTCCACCCAATCAAGAGCTTTTCCCTTAACAGAAAAAGGGAAAAGTCTTAATCTTATTGCATCATCAGAAACATGTGGAGGCTTTGTAGAGTCACAGATTCGTAAAAATCTGTCAATGAATCTGTGAGGATCTTCATTGTCCTCTCCTCCATACTTTTCTCTCTCGGCCAACTGAATGATGTTGGACTTGAGTTCCCATTGATTGTTCCCAAGTTCTGGTGGAACAATTCCAGCATTGGGCCTGTTGAAGATAGGCGTGAGGATGGTGTTCATCCTAGGATCAGCATTCTGATTAAAGGCAGCCATCTCTAGGGTTTCGGCTACTGGAATGGGAATTGTCTGTGCCCTTTTTCTTTC
>JAVKPL010008861.1:0-7500 GCA_032173675.1 Gastrolobium villosum | reverse complement strand
TCATTACTTTATAACTGACTCATTAATATCAATCAATGAATAACATAACTCCACACATAACAGCCTCATTACTTTATAACTAACTCATTAATATCATCCAAGTTTCATCCCGCATCGCAATCCTCTTCATTGATCTGAATAACATAACTCCACACGTAACAGCCTCATTACTTTATAACTGACTCATTAATCATTGATATGAATAACATAACTCCACACATAACAGCCTCATTACTTTATAACTAACTCATTAATATCATCCAAGTTTCATCCCGCATCGCAATCCTCTTCATTGATCTGAATAACTTAACTCCACACGTAACAGCCTCATTACTTTATAACTGACTCATTAATCATTGATATGAATAACATAACTCCACACATAACAGACTCATTACTTTATAACTAACTCATTAATATCATCCAAGTTTCATCCCGCATCGCAATCCTCTTCATTGATCTGAATAACTTAACTCCACACGTAACAGCCTCATTACTTTATAACTGACTCATTAATCATTGATATGAATAACATAACTCCACACATAACAGCCTCATTACTTTATAACTAACTCATTAATATCATCCAAGTTTCATCCCGCATCGCAATCCTCTTCATTGATCTGAATAACATAACTCCACACGTAACAGGCTCATTACTTTATAACTGACTCATTAATCATTGATATGAATAACATAACTCCACACATAACAGCCTCATTACTTTATAACTAACTCATTAATATCATCCAAGTTTCATCCCGCATCGCAATCCTCTTCATTGATCTGAATAACTTAACTCCACACGTAACAGCCTCATTACTTTATAACTGACTCATTAATCATTGATATGAATAACATAACTCCACACATAACAGCCTCATTACTTTATAACTAACTCATTAATATCATCCAAGTTTCATCCCGCATCGCAATCCTCTTCATTGATCTGAATAACATAACTCCACACGTAACAGCCTCATTACTTTATAACTGACTCATTAATCATTGATATGAATAACATAACTCCACACATAACAGCCTCATTACTTTATAACTAACTCATTAATATCATCCAAGTTTCATCCCGCATCGCAATCCTCTTCATTGATCTGAATAACTTAACTCCACACGTAACAGCCTCATTACTTTATAACTGACTCATTAATCATTGATATGAATAACATAACTCCACACATAACAGCCTCATTACTTTATAACTAACTCATTAATATCATCCAAGTTTCATCCCGCATCGCAATCCTCTTCATTGATCTGAATAACTTAACTCCACACGTAACAGCCTCATTACTTTATAACTGACTCATTAATCATTGATATGAATAACATAACTCCACACATAACAGCCTCATTACTTTATAACTAACTCATTAATATCATCCAAGTTTCATCCCGCATCGCAATCCTCTTCATTGATCTGAATAACATAACTCCACACGTAACAGCCTCATTACTTTATAACTGACTCATTAATCATTGATATGAATAACATAACTCCACACATAACAGCCTCATTACTTTATACTAACTCATTAATATCATCCAAGTTTCATCCCGCATCGCAATCCTCTTCATTGATCTGAATAACTTAACTCCACACGTAACAGCCTCATTACTTTATAACTGACTCATTAATCATTGATATGAATAACATAACTCCACACATAACAGCCTCATTACTTTATAACTAACTCATTAATATCATCCAAGTTTCATCCCGCATCGCAATCCTCTTCATTGATCTGAATAACTTAACTCCACACGTAACAGCCTCATTACTTTATAACTGACTCATTAATCATTGATATGAATAACATAACTCCACACATAACAGCCTCATTACTTTATAACTAACTAATTAATATCATCCATGTAACGCCCTCCCTTGTATGCATCCAAGAGAGTCGTTTGCTAAGCGGAATTAGAGTCGTTAACGTCACATGAGTTAACATAGCAGTATACACATCCGTATAAAAATTTCAGCACTTAAATTCTTTTCACAAAGGTTTTCCAAAATAGCCATTGTTCATAAAAGTTCAAGCTAACACAATTATGAGAAAGACTACAGTCATCCAAAAGTACCAAAACATTAATCATTACAGTTATCCATTTAAACAAACAGCAACACTGATAATCCACGCATCAGCAATCAACAGCAAAATATTACTCCTTCAAATGCTCTTGCGTCCTCCTGCCATTTTGGAAAAATAGCAGCCCCGAAGGGGTGAGAATAATCCCAGTAGTGTGGCAATAAAACCAATAATATAACAATATTAACTAGGCACAAAATCATAAACAGTTACTTCAACATATCCTTGTTCCTTCTCCTTTTCATTTTATCATATTCATATATTGCGTATATAACGCCTTTCCTTTGCGCTTTTAGCACCGTCGTGCGCGCACTTCACAGTGGAATCAAATATCCCTTGGCACCTGAGCTCCATGTGGATTCCATCTGTGGGCCTATGCGGACTGATGCCAAGTGTCCCATACCCCGGTACCTTGGGGATGCCTATATGATGCTTGCTCAAACACATGGTCCTGTACATAACTATTCTAAAACAAGGCCTATATGATCTTGTTACATGCATGACATGCTATGCTTTCACACACAAAGCGTAAAAATGCGGTATAATGTAAGATGCATGCTTATATACCTTTCATATGCGTTATGCTGCCACATAACGTCTTTACCTCATAGTCATATAGCCATCACGGCACATTTTTGGCAGTTTCCTTTCATAATAATGGAACATAATATTTTCACGGCATATGGAGCATCATGTTACAATTCTATACCAGTAGTCAATAGTTACATTAGGCATCATCGCCTGACACTTACCTTTGCTTGCCTTAACTATTACCAAACCGCAGCGAAGTATCTCACTTCTTAAGCGCACCTAAATCAATTACAACTAATCATTTACCGTGGCTATTTACAGCAGCAAAACAGTGAGCATACAGCAGCAAAACAGTGAGCATTTACAGCAGCAAAACAGTGAGCATACAGCAGCAAAACAGTGAGCATACAGCAGCAAACAGTGAGCATTTACAGCAGCAAAACAGTGAGCATACAGCAGCAAAACAGTGAGCATTTACAGCAGCAAAACAGTGAGCATTTACAGCAGCAAAACAGTGAGCATACAGCAGCAAAACAGTGAGCATACAGCAGCAAACAGTGAGCATTTACAGCAGCAAAACAGTGAGCATACAGCAGCAAAACAGTGAGCATTTACAGCAGCAAAACAGTGAGCATTTACAGCAGCAAAACAGTGAGCATACAGCAGCAAAACAGTGAGCATACAGCAGCAAACAGTGAGCATTTACAGCAGCAAAACAGTGACGTTTTAAACAGAAACAGTGGCGTTTTTAAAACAGAAACAGTGGCACTTTGAACTTCCAAAACAGTGGCATAAATCTTGGTTTTTGGACATTGAAACAGTGGCATATTATGGATTAAAACAGTGGCATTTTATGCATACAAACAGTGGCATAGAAGGACTAAAACAGTGGCACATTATGCATAAAAACAGTGGCCTTTTATGCATAAAAACAGTGGCATTTTAAGCATGGAAACAGTGACATTTCATGACTAAAACAGTGGCATTTTATGTGCAGAAACAGTGGCATCTAATGTGCATAAACAGTGGCTTTTTAAGTGCAGAAACAGTGGCTTTTAGGTGCAGAAACAGTGGCTCCATACTTATACTTTAATCATGCTCAATCAAGGATCCAAAGCAACACATATACAAGGAGACATTCAAGCATACATACATGGCTACACAAAAAGAGTTCAAAGTTCAAGGCCTACCTCTTGTAGCACACCCTTCACCACACCCTTCTAGTTCTACTTCACAACAAGTCCTTGCTTCCTATGGTGATCTATGCGCAACAAGGATGAGGATGGACAAACTTGGGCAGCTTCAAAAGTGAGGGATCAAGACTGAACAGTGAGGTGAAAGTGAGGAGGAAAGCTTACTCTTTGCTTGGGACAAGGGCTACGGTTTTGAGAGGTGAGGGAAGGTAAGTGACCAATGTTTTTTCTTCTCCAAGAGGCTTGTTGGTTCGGTTATGGAAGAGAGGGAGTGAGGGAGAAACTTGGCTGCATATGTGTATGGTGAGGGAGCTCTAGTGTGCGCATATATAAGGAGGAGGTGAGGGAAAGTTGCTATGATTAACCATCATTAAAAAATTTCTGATTACTTGAGGGGATGGGGCTGCATACAAGGCTGAATCAAGCAAGGGTTTGCTTCCAATTTACTCTACTCACATGCAAGGGGGTGAGGGAGATATGTTCAGCTTTGAGGGCTGTCCAAGGCAGAGAAATTTCTGCACAATTGACCCTGATTTGCGCACCTAGAGGAGAGGAAAGGAAGTGTCAAGTGCACATGCAAGAGCTTTGCTAAGTCAACAAATAAAACAACCTTGTGGCAGCCCAAAAATCTGCACTTAAGCAGCCTTGGTGCGCAATGATGAGGGGGAAAGAGGTGCATCATGGGTGCAGATTTGTGACAGCCCAAATTCAGATTTTGGAGCTGCACAAAATGATGAAAATGCAGCCAAAAATCCTCTTATGATGCATGTGAAAACAAGGCAGGTTTGACTCATGATGGGCTGCAAAAGCTTGCCAAAAAAAATCTGCACAATGCAGTCTAATGATGGAAGTGTAAGAGGGTTCTCCAAGTCCACAAGTTAGGCAGTTTGTGTCATAAAAAAAATCTGCACCATGACCCCTCCCATGTGCGCCAAAATGGGGAAATAAGCAGCCTAAAATCATGCTCAAAGGTCCATGTGTCTTCCATGCAATGAAATTAAAATCAAGTTATGCATAAGCAAGGTGAGGTGGCGGTTTAGCAAGGGAAAAGGCAGATTACTAAGGTCCTAATTACTCTCCCTTGTGCGCATGAATGAGGGGAAAAACAACTAGCCAAGTAGTGTTCCTTGCTGCACAAGGCAGCCTTGTTGGACTAGGCTTTAAGGAGGATAAGTGGTTACAACTTTGGGCTAAAACAATGTAGGTTCAAAGGCCATCCTTGGGCCATTGGCCACACACCAAAAATCCAATCACACAAGTCCAATATTAACTAGTCCACACACACACACTAGCCCACATCCAAACACTAATGCCTTCTAACACACACTCACATTACTCATAAGATTAAATTCACATGACTACATATGTACCCTCCTAAGATTTAATTTAATTAATTACCTTAGTCTTATCCAAGGGTTAAAGGTTATACAATTCACAAGCCATTACACATAAACCATACATCCGAATTCTACACATGTACACATAGCCTATAGTACTTATGTATTTTACTAATTATGCGGGATGTTACACTCTCCCCACCAAATAGGAATTTTGCCCGCAAAATTAAACTTACTTAAGAGCTAAACAGTTCTGGATAGCGTTTCTGAACGTCGTCCTCGCGCTCCCAAGTGGCTTCAGCTGCCGATCTGTTGTTCCATAATACCTTCACCAAAGGAATCTCTTTAGAACGGAGTCGCTTGACGGATCTTTCAAGAATTTGGAATGGTTGCACTTGATAAGTCAGATTTTCCTTGAGTTCCACTTCTTCCGGTTGTAACACGTGAGATGGATCAGAGAGATACCTCCGTAGCTGAGACACATGAAATACATTGTGAATTCCTGACAGATTGGGTGGTAAAGCCAACCGGTACGCAGACTCTCCAATCCGGTCCATAATCAGATACGGTCCTAAGTACCGTGGACTTAACTTCTTAACTCCCATTCTCCTTCCGAGTCCCGATGTAGGAGTGATTCTCAAGAACACATGATCTCCGACTTCGAAAGATAGAGGCTTATGACGCTTGTCGTAATAACTCTTCTGTCTGGCCTGAGCCCTCTGCATATTCTCCCGAATCTTCTTTACTTGTTCGGATGTTTCTTGAATTAGATCGGGTCCTAACATACTTCGCTCACCCACTTCCGTCCAACATAAAGGGGATCTGCATTTTCTCCCATACAAAGCTTCATACGGTGCCATCTGAATGCTGGAGTGGTAACTGTTGTTGTAAGCGAACTCAATCAAAGAAAGATAACTATCCCAGCTGCCTCCTAACTCCAAAACACATGCTCGCAACATGTCCTCTAAGGCTTGAATGGTGCGTTCCGTCTGACCATCGGTCTGCGGATGATAAGCAGTACTCAACCTCAATTGGGTCCCTAATGCTCTTTGAAAGGATTCCCAAAACTTAGATGTAAACTTGGGATCACGATCACTGACAATACTCGTAGGAACTCCGTGCAGCTTCACAATCTCCTGCAGATAGATTCTAGCAAGCCTCTCTGTATCATATGTGGTCCTAACACGCAAGAAATGAGCTGACTTCGTTAAACGATCGACAATCACCCAGATAGAATCATATCCTTCTCGCGTTCGAGGAAGTCCAACTACAAAATCCATCGAAATACTGTCCCACTTCCATTCGGGAATCTCCAAAGGTTGAAGGAGTCCCGACGGTTTCTGATGTTCGTACTTCACCTTCTGACAAGTTAAGCATCGAGACACATACTCCGCAATATCACGCTTCATACCCGGCCACCAAAACGAGGTCTTCAAATCATGGTACATCTTCGTGGATCCAGGATGAACTGCATACTTACCCTTGTGAGCCTCCTGTAAAACTTCTTGCTTCAATACTTCATTCGGCACAACCAGCCGTCCTTGGAATCTCCAAACATCATTCTCATCCTTTACAACATCTTGGTTGCCAACCAACACACGGACTAACTCTTCATCTTTCTGAGCCTCCTTAATTCTACTGATCAATTCATTCTCCACCTTTATATTTCCCAATCTTATGCTACTTCCTCTCTCGTCTACCGATAAGTTCAAGTCTCGAAAGGCCTCAAACAATTTCAGCTCTTCTATCATCAGAGTTGCAGTGTGTAGTGTCTTCCTGCTCAGAGCGTCAGCTACCACGTTTGCCTTTCCTGGGTGGTACTTAAGTTCAAAATCGTAGTCCTTCAGAAATTCCATCCACCGTCGTTGCCGCATATTCAGCTCCTTCTGGTCGAACAAGTACTTCAAACTCTTATGATCGCTGAACACGTCAAACTGCGAACCATACAAGTGGTGCCTCCAGATTTTAAGTGCGAACACTATAGCTGCTAGCTCCAAATCGTGCGTAGGATAATTTTCTTCGTGAGGCTTTAGTTGTCGAGATGCATAAGCTACCGCCATACGATCCTGCATCAACACGCATCCAAGTCCTTTTAGCGACGCATCGCAGTACACTTCGAACTTTTGAGTAGGATCCGGAATCGTGAGTACGGGAGCACTCGTCAATCTGCTCTTTAGCTCCAAGAAACATTCTTCACAAGCTTCAGTCCACTCAAAAGGCTTGTCCTTCCGAGTGAGACGGGTAAGAGGTTGCACTATCTGAGAGAAATTCTGGATGAACCTTCGATAATATCCAGCCAGACCTAAGAAACTTCTTACTTCAGTGACA
>JAVKPL010008860.1:0-34744 GCA_032173675.1 Gastrolobium villosum | reverse complement strand
TCACCTTGAATGAGAAGTTATTGAATGGTCTAAATGTGTAATCTCTTAAACTGGTGTTAATGGGTCTTAACCCTTTGTATACAAGATTTGGATTAAGATGTAAGTTCACACAGAGTTTTTTCCTTACATCAATGGTTTTATATATCTCTATTACGTCCCCTCACACGAGAGCCCATTGGGCTCGAAGGGTGGACAATGCACAGACACACCTACCTGTCAGAAATTCCACAAGAGAAAGTAAGGGCGGTGAGCTATAGAACCCGAGACACGAAGCTCTGATACCAATGGAGTTTACTCTATCTAAAACCTTAAGGTGTTGGGTGAGAGCCTTTTTAATTGTTTATATTATTCTCTAACACTGTGCATAAATTAATTGTGAAGTTTCTAAATGTAACACCTTTTAGAACATAGAAACTGTTGTAGCCATATATGGATATACAGATAAAAGTAATTTTATTGGAGTACAAAAGGGGATATGGCTATTTTTTGACTAGTCTAAGCCTCTTACACCCCCCTGTCTCTCTCAATGAACCTCCTCTGTATCCAGAAATCTGTGCTTACTCAGGAAAC
Organism: Gastrolobium villosum; assembly: GCA_032173675.1. Taxonomy (NCBI): domain Eukaryota; kingdom Viridiplantae; phylum Streptophyta; class Magnoliopsida; order Fabales; family Fabaceae; genus Gastrolobium; species Gastrolobium villosum. Next base: position 34,174 of record JAVKPL010008860.1, on the reverse strand, counting down.
TAAAATTTGACCATCTTATTTGTCCTAAAAATTGACCTCAAGCTCTGATCTGATGTATGGAAGTGGTGTGTCTTCAGTCGCTTCCTTGAAATCTAGACCAATACTCCTCCATGTTGTAAGCTAATTTACAGTTTGTTGACTGCTCTTGGCAGGAGTCACGGAGAAAAAAGAAAATTCCATTGAAGAGATGTCATCTCTAGATTTGAAAACGTAAGTAAAACTATCTTCTGCTATTTTAAATAATTTCTGTTATGCAGTGTTACTATAAATATTGATACATCAAATTGTTAGACTGTATTTCATTCTCTAATGTGACTTTGCTGGTACAAATGTTACATTCTCAGAAGATTTTAAATCGATTATGATATCTGATTGCCCAGCTTTGATTGTGAATGTCTGCAATCTGAGTAAACCTAAAGCTATAAGAAAATGTGGCTCTTGAAATTTGAAGTGGGTATAAGTTTTCCATCTACCATTGATGTTAGTCATTTGTTTTATTTAGAGGGGAAAGTTGCATGTTCAGTGATGCTAGCTAGTAATTGCATCCTGGAGTGTCCACTAGCACACATAGAATAGGCATGCAAGATATATGGAATTTAACCCTGTGAGTTTATTTCTTCTTGTCATGAACCAACTCCCAAAAGTTTAAGCTATTAGGTGAAAGCACATGAATGATTTTTATATTACATGTTTAACATGCCCTTTTACTTGAGAGCCCTTTGGGTTTGAAGCATAGACAATGCACAGTTCAACTTATCTTATGTTGAAATTCAACTTTTTTTAGTTTTTATTAGAAGAATGGGGCAGCATGAATCAAACTTTAGACCACTTGATCATAGAGGATTTGATATTATGTCATGAATCAACTCTCCCAAAAGCCTAAGCTGATAGGTGAAGACACATGAATTTTTTTAAATTACATCTCTAACACTTCTGATGGCATTTATTGTTCCATATCTCACCACTTCAGAAGAGTAAGATAAGTTTTCAATTAGGGGAAGACTCAAGAATGAATATAAGGATTAAAATAAAAGTGAAACACGCTTTGTTACTAGACCATCAAAACTGCTGCAAGGACCACAAAAGATTTTAACAAGGATCATGAAGTAACATGTTAAGAAATTTCAGTGATCCAGGATTAAGGCCACAATAGAGCCAATATATGGTTCCACGTGAAGTTTTTGGCAATATTTCATGCACAATAATTGTTATGCTGACTTTACTTTTGCAATAATGGCAGTGGTATTGAGATTACTGAAGCTCTACGACTGCAGATGGAGGTTCAGAAGCGGTTGCATGAACAGCTTGAGGTATGAACTTTGTTCCTTCAAGATTTCTTTCTGACATGTTAAGTAAATGAATAATATTAAAGGACTAGAAAAGCAGTTCAAAGGATTGTTTCAACTTGCAAGCTCTATTTCTGTTGTGTTCAATGTTCTTAAAACCAAACTGGTCATTGAATTAATGAAGGCACTGGTTCACAGTTCACTGGTCCGACCATGATTGAGCCGGTGATAATTAGATATATATTTTTTACTATTGTATAATATATCAATTATTAAGTACTAAACTAACATAAAATTACAAGAAATCAAGTTAGGAGAAATTTTAAATTAGCATAAAAGGATCATGTTATATGTCCTACAAGATAAAAAAACCAATAATAAAAGGCTAAATAATAATCATGTATAAAATGTCACATAGACTAAAGCAAAGAAAGAATAACCATTATGTTGCTTAATGATTCGAAGTCCTACATTGGACAACGAGTGAAGCATCCTAGTATACAACATGTCCCACATAGGATACGGCGTAGAACACCCAAACATACAACACATCTAAAAGTTAAGAGGGGGGCAAGCCATCTAATGCCTTGGCCTTTGTAGTTTGCAATTGAGTCTTCATTTGGCTAGAAAAATGTATGAGTTAGGTCTTTAAAAAAAAAAAAAAACTCCAAACTGTTTCATGTCCAGATTTTGGCAGGTTCGGCAGATTCTTGACTGGTTCTTTGGACACAGTTGATTGGACCCAACACTTGACCAGTTCATTAATTTTCCGATCAAATTGGCTGGTCTGGTCCCCTTTTTTCAACCATGGCTGTAATTGCCATGACTAGAGAAATTCATGTTTTATAGCTTAGTGGCACTGGTGAGAATAAAACTTTGATAGTTTAAGCTTTTTAGTTAAAATGAACAAGTGATGTTTGTGAGCTTGATGAAAGAATTGAAGGGATGTAAGTATGTAACTCTCCTCTAAGGAAATAATTTAATATTGTTTACTATTCCTATTATTCTCTGGATTTTGATTCCTATTTTATTAATGGGCTTTACTTCTCTCATGCTATAGGATAGATGTTATCTTATGTTGTGAGATAAATTAAGTGGGGTCCACCAATTTTTAAAAAGAAAAAAGAAAAAAAGAGAGGGGCGCATCTTTTTATGTGAGTGTGACATGAGAGATATATCTTATGTAACATAAGAGTATAATTTCCCTTTATTAATTGTACTTTTTTAAATATATTATCAGCTTCATATGCATCAAAAAATTGTGAAAAGCTGTGTTATGGATGAAAAATTAGATACTAACCATACACCATTCAAATTCATTTACGGGTCATGCCCATACATATATCCTTGACTTTTTGAAGATACAGATTTTAGATCTTAAATCTTTTTCTTTTGAATGTTATGTATGTTCTTTATGTCTTTTCCATCTTAAGAAGACCAAAAGAATATGGTTAACATGTTTATTATGTAGACTAATTGCCATTATTTTTGGCTACATTGGTGAGAACTTTTTTTTATTTTGTATGGAACCCATTTCTGTAATATTGTGATTGGCATATATATTATGCCTATAGAATTTAGGAGTAAGGTGCTTCTGTTATAGTACATGCATGTAGGAATTTAGATTTCAAATTGCAAAATGTGAACTGTCTGAGGCATCCCACTTATTTCTCTTATGCTGGTCATATCTTTTTCATAGGTCTAATACAGTTCTCCTCCCCTTATTTTTCATGTGTTAGATTCAAAGGAATCTACAGCTGCGAATAGAAGAACAAGGAAGATATCTCCAGATGATGTTTGAGAAGCAGTGTAAACCTGGCATTGAAACGTCTAAGGCACCATCATCTAACATTGAGAGTCCATCTGGAGATTATTTAAATTTCACTAAAGATTTTCCTGCCAAAAACGAAATGGAAGCATCACAAGTGGACCATTGCAGGTCAGGACCTGATCAAGCTAATGACATTACCACCGTTGAGGAAGGCTCACTGGAAATGTGTGGGAAGCATGATTCTCCCAAAACTCATCCTTCTGAGAATCCTATGCAACATGCCAATACTACTAATGATAATGATCAAGCCCCGAAGCGTCAAAGAAAAGATGAGTAAGCCCATATGATCTACTGAATCACAGTATCAGGATTAAACTTACAAAACGATACTGTTCATGAAAGATTCATTTTAGTAACAAAGACTAGGCTGAACTTCGGGTAGAGGTCCGTAACTTATGAGTTTCTCCTTTCCTATTGCGGTCAATCAGTTCTTGCATGTATACCATGCACATTTATCTAAGGATGATGAACCAATTGCTTGAAAGGCTTAGGCTCAAGTTTTGCTGTTAGAAATCCCCCTTGGTAGACTGTTTGTAGATACCATTATAGGCCTTGCTAAAGCTTGTGGCATGCTCTATCCTTAGAATGTGGTACCCTTTCTTTGCCCTAAATTTTCTGTATACCAAAAAAATATAAAAATGATGAGTAGCTCGTAGCTGAACTTGATGTCGGAGGTTTAACTATTTGGCCTATCTTTTTTCTCTACTTAGGTGCTTGCACCTCTAATGTAAAAATAATAAAAATGATGAGTCTAAAGTTTTGATTTGGCATTTTTCTACACCTTTATTTGGTCTCCTTGTAGGATATTCTAGTGTTCAGATAATGATTAGACCTCAAATCGTGGGTGAGGAACATATTTTAGGTCCTCTAGTACCAACTGTTTTTCTAATTGTAAAACCAACCCCCCACCAAAAAAGAAAAAAAAAATGTATATTTACAAACTCTTATAAATTATACTATATTTTACTGATAAGATACTCTTAAATGAAATTTTACTAATAAGACATAGTATAGTTTGTAAAAAAAAATTATTTTAATATAACCCTCCTCATTGGTGAAAACATTAAATTTGGAACATCAATGTCAAGATTAATTACTGTAAATATAGCAGCTGCAGAAATGATTTTACAACACACATATATATGAGGTAGGATCCTTTGATTCCACAAATTTGAAGTTTGTCATCTCATCTGATAGCCATTAGATCAAAAAAGATCAATGATGTCACATGTTTATAAATTAGAGTCGTTGATCCCCCCTCTCTATATATATATATATATATATATATATATATATATATATATATATATATATATATATATATATGGAAAAATGTGTATCATTTTAAAGGATGTAAAGTTGTATCATTTAACTTAGAGAAAGAGATAGATAAAGAAGGAGAGAGTGAACAAAAATATATAGAGGTGTGGGTCCCGCCTCTTTATGAGAGTGAAATGACACAAGTTGTGTCATTTAAAAGGACAAATATTATATATATATATATATATATATATATGAGATCTATTAATCTCATGTTGCATGAGATAAATTATCTAATGCAAAAGAGACAAGATAGTGGGGTCCACTACTTTTTCAAAAAGAAAAAAGAAAAAAAGTAGTAGACCCCACTACTTTGTCTCTGTTGCATGAGATAAAGTCCACTACTTTTTCAAAAAGAAAAAAGAAAAAAAGTAGTAGACCCCACTACTTTGTCTCTGTTGCATGAGATAATTATCTCATGCAACATGAAATAATTACTTTTCTATATATATAGGGAAAAATGTTTCTGCAGTTAATGCAGATAAGTTATCAGCATTTATTTTCAAAACGACGTCGTTTTGGTATTGAAATCTTAAAAAATTAAATATATAAAGACTATTATAACCCTGAAATAAATTAAAATTACATAAACACCATGATTTCTGCCCAAAACGAGATCGTATTGGGCTTACTGCAGATAACTTTTCTGCAGTAACTGCAGAAAAAGCGAACCCATATATATATATAGGTCAGGATTATTTTACACCAGTGTAAGTTACACTCTCAATCCTGACCATTAATCCCACTTATTCCCATATATAAGTTCAAGATTGAGAGTGTAACTTACACTGGTGTAAAATGATCCTGACCCATATAGGGATAAGATCAATTTACACCGGTGTAAGAATAATAAATCTTACACCAAATATTAACCGTTGATTTCCATGCATCCAATGGTTGAGGTTTAATGAGAATTAAAAATTAATTAATGAGTGAGACCTAATAAATATGTACCGTTAGATACAGAAAATCAATGGTTAAGATTTGATGTAAGACTTATTTATTTTACACCGGTATAAGATGATCCTACCCTATATATATATATATATATATATATATATATATATATATATATATATATATATATATATATATATATATATATATATATATATATCTTTGAGACCAGTGTTAAAATTCAAATTTGACACCTTATCTGAGAGAATGATTAAAAAATATCAATGGTGTCACATGCTTACAAATCAGAGTCGTTGATCTTTTTTGATCTAACGGATCTCAGATGAGGTGTCAAATTTGAAATTTGACACTGATATTAAAGGATCCTACCTCATATATATATATATATATATATATATATATATATATATATATATATATATATATATATAGGGAAAAATATTTCTCAAGCAGTTTGAGATAAGTTTATCTCCAGCTAGCCCAAAACTACGTCGTTTTGATTAATGAAGGGTGTTTAAGTAATTTTAGGTGAATTAATGAAGGTGTTATTGTAATTTTATTTATTTTTATATCATATACATTTTACTGAAACACCATTCATTAATTCACCTAAAATTACATAAATACCATTTATTAACCAAAACGACGTAGTTTTGGGCTAGCTGGAGATAAACTTATCTCAAGCTTCTTGAGAAATGTTTACCCCATATATATATATATATATATATATATATATATATATATATATATGGGAAAACATTTTCTAATGTTGCATGAAAATTCAATTCTCATGTTGTGACCCTTCGATTTGCGTGCAAAACTTTTCTTTTTTTTTTTTTAATAAATGTGGGACCCACCACTAGTTGAGTCACAACATGAGAATTGAATTCTTATGCAATATGAGAAAATCAAATCCCTATATATATATATATATATATATAGGCAGGATTTTTTGACACCGGTGTCAAATTTTAAATTGGACACCTCATCTGAGAGCCGTTAGATCCAAAAAAATCAACGACTCTGATTTGTAAGCATGTGCCACCATTGATCTTTTTTGATCTAACGGCTTTAGATGAAGTGTCAAATTCCAAATTTAATACTGGTGTCAAAGGATAACCTACCTCATATATATATATATATATATATATATATATATATATATGTGATCATTTGTGTTTCAAATGGCATAGGGCCATACCCTGTTGATTGTTCCGTGTTAGCGAATCAGCCAAGAAGGAAAAAGGATCAACCGAGAAACAAACATAATATAAAGTGCCTGTGTGATCGGTTTTTTGTTTTAGCTTTTCTTTTTCTTATAAATAAAAGTTATTTTAAATAGATTTTTACAAAACCTCTTATAATAAAAGGAGCTTTTTTTTATAATGTTCGTGCCTGTTTGGATCTTTTTTTTTATATAGAAATTATTTATAAGCAAAAGTTAGGCCAAATAGATTTTGAGAGAAACTCTTATAATCAAACAAAAATTTAAAAGTCAAAAGCTCCTAGAAGAAGCTTTTTCTTAAACTTTTATTGGCTTTTCTTGAATTGTATATTAATTTTTTAAATGAAGAACTATAGAGAGAGAGTTTTCTTGAACTATGTGCGTTTTTAAGTTAAAAATTTTATGTAATCATCAAATAGTTTTTAGCTTTTTTTTTATTAAGCTCTTTTTCTTTTTTTAGCTTTAACTTATAAATAACTTCTAGCTTGAAAAGAAGATAATCCAAACAGACTTGATGAAATAAGGCAAAAGCTCGGAGGAGAAGCTTTTTTTTAAGTTGTATTACTTTTTTTTTTTTGTTTTTGAAATGGGTGTTTTTTTTTTTAAATAAGCAACTTTTAAATAATTTTTAAACTAAAAATTTTATATAATAATGAAACAGCTTGTAGCTTTATTTTAATTTTTTTTAACTTTAACTTAAAAATTACTTTCACCAAGAAAAAGAAAAAGAAAAAGAAAAAGAAAAAGAAAAAGAAACGCCAAACAGTCTCATACTAACATAAGATTGAACCGTATTATGAACGGAAAAAATAAATAGGCTGAAGTCTGAACTGCATAAAAAATAATTTTTTTTCACTCATTCTCTTTCGAACAAACATTTCTGAGTTATCTATCTTTCTCTAAGCGAAGTATCAATATTGTTTAGGGATTTCATGTAAGTAATTTAGTTAATGCTACATATGTTCATTTGTCGATTCACACCAGCGTTTTGTTACGTTTTACTAACACCTACTCATACAAGGGTTAATTTGAGACACTGACCAAAGTGTCAATATTCACCAATTTTTTTACCTAAATGCCATGCGAACAATCTTATTTCCCGATCTGCCACGGGGCAAGTTCGCTACCGGTGTAGTGAACTCGGTTTGCTGACGTGTCACATTTATAGTGGATAACAAGTACTAAATTAAAAAAAAAAGATTTGAAGGTCGCTGGAGGGGGTAGCGAACTTGGTTCGTGTAGCGAACTTGGTGTCCACTAGAAATGTGACACGTTAGCAAACCGAGTTCGTTACATCTGGTAGCGAACTTGCCCCCGTGGCAGATTAGGAAATAAGACTGTTCGCGTAGTATTTAAGTAAAAAAAATTGATGAATAGTGACATTTTGATCACTGTTCCGATTAATTTCCTATGAAGTTATCATTTTTTACAAACATTTACTTTTAACCAAAAGAAGAAGAAAGAACTAAAGCAACATAAGTTATCACTTTCAGCCACAAATTGAAAAAATAACTCCATATTAGTGAAACGTCCATCGAATAAAAGCAACATGTCATCGTATGATCCAACAACCCATTCAAAATATGAGAATTAAGATCCTTCTTCCGAAAATCTTAAGGTGCCCAAAACAGCAAAATACTAAGAATGCAACATTGAATCCTTTCAAAATAGGAAAAAACAAGGAGATATTTATTTCTATGATCTCAAACAAGGTATCATCGTTCTGCGAAAGTCGTCGTACAGTCACTCTTACTATTATTATTTGCTTAAAATAAATAATGACTTGCTATAGTCCTCAATTTTTATTTTTCTTAGTATTGATACTCAGAGTCTTATTCATTTGGATTTTGTTCGTTCAAGAATTAATACCTTAATACTTTAAAAATATAATAACTAGTTTTTTTTTTTTTTTTAAAATAACAACAAATAAGTTCATGAGTATAAATTATATAAACTAAATCCAAAATGAATGCAAATTATAAGGACCGACTCCTTAATATTAAGGACCAAAATTTTAAAATATAAAAATCAATATTAAAAAAAACTATTGAACCAAAATCCAAACGAAGTAAATAAGAAACTAATTTTTAGTTTAACCCATTTTCCCCCCTTTTAATCGTACCTATCTAAAGTTCTCGAACTAGAAATTAGCTCTATTTGATTCCTATTTTTAAAAATAATTTTCTAGTTTTCAAAACAAAAAAATTTGTTTGGCAAATCTATTTTGTAAAAAAAAGTTTTAAAAACTATAATTGTTTTATTTTGTTTTTAGAATCAAATTTAGAGAACATGTCTGAGTTGTTTTTATTTTCTGTTTTGGCTTTTAACTTTCAAAACAAAAAAACACAGAAAACAACTGTTTTCGTAATTATTCTACAAAACAGTTTTAAAAACCAAAAAATCAAAACACAATCAAACAGACCCCGAGTTATTTTTTTTTTTTTTTTGAGCTCTAGAAAACTAAAGTAGAACAAAAAGAAACTTGAGGCCCAAGATTTAATTTTTTCTACTAAACAACCACGTGCTATATATCGGCGGAGATTAAAACAAAATTTCTTTTTAATTAGTTGTTAGACTTTTATAGATGCTAAATTTGAAACTTGTTCTAAAATTTTACCATGTAGTAATCTCATCCGAAATACTTTAGTTAGGTTATATATATATTCACCGCCTTTGCTTAGAGTAAGAAAAGGTTTGTGACTTTGTGTCACCATTAATGTACACATGGTCCAGTCAAACCATGACATGAGTGGGAATCTCAGCACCAACCTTAAAGTAGACCATGTCACCCCAACCACCCCATCAAATATCGATAGGTGCGTCGACAATTACAATATATAATAGAGGTGGAAGTGCACAGCAGTATATATGTGATAGCATATGTTATATTCATGTAATATATATTTGGATCGATGTCAAAAACAACAAAAAGCTGGACTGGGAACTTAGTGTTGTGACTCGGGATCCGGCAATTTTGAGCCCAAAACTCGGATTCAATTAGCCTAACCTTCTTCACGTCAGCGTGTGGAAGCAACATTAATAATAAAATGAATTAAAAAAACCAAAGATAAGAAGGAAGAGAACCCCAAAAATTTTAATATGGAAAATCTCTTCAATGTGAAGAGTAAAAAATCATGGGACCAAGTACAAAAAAAAATTCATCATTAATAATGGTTACAAAAGATTCTCTCTGAGTCAATAATGAGGACTTCACATTTCAAAAAATGCATTTACTCACAAGTGCCTCACATAGGTATTTCTCTCTGTAAAAGGAATAAGGAATCCTACTCTATAGGATATTCTTTTTCTTCAGCAAGGGTGCTAGGTCTGTCTCTCTCTTTCTGACGGCTCAGCACCTCAGCATCTCTTATAAATAAGAGATTAGAGCATCATCATGGAACACGGACCCATCACATAATAAGCAATGTTGATTTACTTTATAACATTCTAGTGTAGTTTGAAAAAGTATAGTTGTTGTGGACATGAAGTTTTAATATTTTTGCTTAGTGTTCAAATATTAGTTTTAGTAACAAATTTCTTTTGGTTCAATATATGCATAAAAACACGTTTTTTTCCCGCCAAACAATTGCTGCAAATAATTAATTAATATAAATGCTATCTATAGAGCAGTTAATGAGTTTAGGAGATCTAAATTGCATTTTGAAGAGCAGTTTACTTTGTACTAACAAACATGTTCAATGCAGCCGTACTTCAGCCAAAATTAGTCTTTTACCTGTTACTGTTAAGCCAATCTTACGATCCGAATGTCTCTTAATTAACCTAAAAAGTTTAATTTCACAAATCAGACTTGTAAAAGAAAATTTGCGTTATATGGCATCTGAGTATAGTTTTGAAGATTAAAGCGTATATTTTTATTAAAAGGAAAAAAGAAAATAGAAAAAGAAAGAGAGATCAACATTGAACATTCATCTGTATATATATGCCACAAAACACTGGAGTTCAAATCAGCGACGATTACATGGGACTCATCTACTGATATAGAAGCATTAGTCCAGTTTTCTGCAAAATGTCTCGTAAGTAACATCGCCCATTGCTCTTCACCCAAAAAAAAAAAAACATCGCCCATTGCTATATTAATCGGAAATGGATAAAAACATGATATGGTCATGTGAAAATATAACAATCATACCAATATGAATCAACCATTATATTTTTGTAATTATTTATTTTAATATTTTGTCTCTCTTCCTGTATTACAATTGATGCACCTTTGTATGGTTATGATTCCCCACATGACCATGTTATTTTTTTTAACATTAGAGAATCCAGATCCATATTAATCACTATCGGGACTCGAGAAATTTAAGTGTGAGTGCGTGAAGTCTTATGTTAATTAAGAATGGACTGAGTAAGTATAATATAAGTGGAAGGATCCATATACCTATTAGGGGTGTGCAAAATAACCAAAAAGTGGGTCGAACCATGAACCGAACCGAACCGCTCCATAAAATAACCGGTTTTAAAAAATTAGTTCATGAACCGAACCGGTTTTTAAAGAACCGGTTCATGAACCGAACCGGTTTTTAGAACCGGTTTAAGAACCGAACCACTTTTTAGAACCGGTTTAAGAACCGAACCATTTCCGAACCGAACCGAACCATTTTCAAACCAAACCAAATTAATTTTTATAACTTTATTTTTTAAATTTTTAAATTTTTTTCTTTTCAAAAGAGGGTCGACCCGAACCGGTTCCGAACCGAACCGAACCACTTTCGAACCGAACTGAACCACTTCCGAACCGAACCAGTTTTGGACCGAACCGAACCACTTTCGAACCGAACCATTTAAACCAATTCGGATCAGTTTTTCAAAAAATCCTGTTCGGTTCGACCCATGCACATCCCTAATACCTATTACCTTTAGGTTTTAAGTTGAGTTATATTATCTAAATTTACTTAATGTTGTTTTCCATCCTCTAATTGCCACACACATGTATTGATTAGGAATGGTGAGAATTTAAGTGTGAATGATGAAGTTTTTTTTTTTTTTTTTTTTTTAGGAATGACCAAGTAAAATGTAGTAGCCAAACTGCCTCATCATGTCGAGAACCACAGAAATTCTCATAAAATAACTCATAAGGATATGGTATTGCGCCGTGAGAAAATTAAAGGTGGGTGGGGACGTGACACTGCAACCTGCATGTGCATGGCCATTTTGTTTTATGTATTAAAAATTATAAAAGACTCCTTTGAGTCCAAGCAATCGAGAAAACAAAACAAGTAGATATCTTATATTCAAACACTTAAAAATGTTGCTCTGAACTTACCGACCGATAGTTGACATCTTGGGCTCAAACCACACAACTTCCCAACTCACTGTTTGGTAGATACTCTTCTCCTAATTCAAACACTTACAGTTGATATCTTACTCTCTACACTCCAAGCCATCTAAATATTCTTCTATATATAAATACCATTCTCTTCTACGTCTCTTCTCACCTTGAATAATCTTCCACATCACTTTAATTACCCAGGCCTCATATACACCATAGCTTGTGGCTTAATCCCTGGATTTCACTCCCGAAATGAATACCATTTCTCACATGACTCTGATGACTGATGAGGTATTGAGACTCTTCTTCTCCTTTTAGTTTGCTCCAAAATCTAAATATTGTTATAATTTATTATGGTACTTTATTTTTTTATTTTTTAAACTTGTGTGACACAAAATGCTTGTTTTCTGCTAGTTTGTGGTGATGGGATTGGATCAAAGGAAGGTATTTTTGGATTTCCTTGTCAATCTTAATGGACTCCATTTCGGGAGTGAGAACCGGTGATTAAGCCAGTGCAGCAATCGATGCAAAAACCCTCTATAAACTTACTTCAGAAATTAAGGGTTAGCTTATAACTCACTCTTACTGATATCATTGTGATTAATATAATAAATTGATTAGTTAGGTTTGTCAATGAAGAAAGAAATTCATGAGAGCTAATCAACTTTTAAGATGGCTTTGTAGGTTGTCCTAGCTAAAGTAGTCCTTTTGATGAAGATTTTCAGATTAAGAATGCACCATGATGATTCAGAGTAGCAATATATATGATGCTAATCATGTGGTAATTAATTAATTATTGTTTAAGAATATAATTATTAACTAATGAGAATATATAATAAGGAATGGTTATATATGCTCGGGAGTGAATCATTTCATATGATACGAGATCATGTGAGAGGGTCTCTGCCATTGAGATATTAATCAAGTATGATGGGAAAATATACTAAAATAAATGATGATGTTATGTCCTGAGGACAAAGATGTTCAACCCTTATCAGGCTGATTGGTCACTCTGGATCGTATAGCCTTGATTAGGAGTATCTATTAAGAAGATATCCCTAGACCTAGCTTGATCTCTAGAAAGAATATGACTGTGGTGAAAGTGATTAATCATGTGTCCTTTACCGTCGATGAGCCCTCCTTTTTATAGGGGCTGCCTCTGGTTTGAAATGTGGAGCTAAGCTGTAATGACGCGGTGGGCCATTACAACCTGGTCGGCCGTTACTGGGTGTAACGTGCCGAACGTTATGCTTCCTTAATTACGATCTGTTTTAAGCATTTACCTGGAGTAACGTACCGAGTTCAAGTTCTGCCGGGTTGATATGATGGGCCTGTCAGTGTGGGCCTCTTACCGGGTTGCTGAAGCGGATCGACTTCGTGGGCCTCTCACACAGGTCCATAACAGATGAAAAAAGAATCACCCTTAATTTGTATCTAAATAATTACATCTTCTCGCATAAGAGGATCCATTCCCCTATATTATATGCTAATATATATTGGGCCTCTTGCTTATGATTTGGCTGCCATTGATATAATAATACTTTAGTGTACAGGGTGCAAAAAAATTCTTCTTCTTATTATTTTTTTAATACCAACTTTAATTACCTTTTTGAGGCGAGTAGACTCCTTCAATATTCTCATAAGTTTCGGCTCTTTGGATTGACTATGAGACTAATTCTGAGTGCAGGGCGAGTCAAGGATTAAAGTTTTATGTCCCTTCCTATGATAGTAAATTCTTCTCTCTCTTTTTCACATATAAGGATTTCGTAATAAAATGAATTACAGAGATTTAGAAATGACAATCGAAAAGCAGCTTTATGTATTTTCTTGATACTGCCCCATATGAGACTTAAGCATCAATTCTTGTTCCTTTGTTCCATTGCTGCGGGAGAGTATGAACTATGAAGAATTCGAAGTGAAATTAATGCATTTGAAGCTATATATATGGTTCAGAAGTAACTAGAATACAAGACTGATCATCACAACCACCCACGACTAATTCAGGTTTGACAGTTTTCATTCTACAAATTTTATGTTTAATGTGCATTAATTCAATATTGCAATATTGAACATTTTTAACGAATTAATGTGGATATCTATTATTGATTATCAATTGACTTCGGCCCTCATGATTCTTTGAGATATTAGTGGGAAAAGGAGAATATAATACTATCTATTAGACTATCACTTAACTTTTCTCCCAAAAAGAAAATCAGGATAATGTTATTAAACTGAACAGGTTAGTGTAAATCGAAGTTGATTATTCAAATAATAGGAAAATTGTTTATATATAGTCACTTAAAGTAGAATGTGTTACGAGTTTATTATAAGTTTCATTTCTATCTTCAAAAATCTAATGATTTTAGTGGATTTTTTATTGGTGTAGATTTCGTGAGATTTTTTTATGAGAAATATAAACAGGATGCCTCTCTCACAATCTCACCATAATCCTTAGAATTTCTTGAGATTTCTCTATTGCAGTGTCTTCTTCTTCCTTTAGCTGATCGACATGCCCGAAATCGGGTTATGCCATGATAGTTTCTTCAAAGCTCAAAAATAACAAATTTTTGAGCGATTTTCATCACAAAACAACCCAGAAACAAAAATCCAACAAGATTTTTATCTAATCCATATCAAAAAGACAAAAACAACAAACATCAGCATTTTTGGTGTGATGGCTTAATGCTATATTTGTTCCCTTTTTGCCGTGTAAAAGGTATTACTCATTCTGATATTTTTACTCTCTCTCTCTCTCAGTAAAGGAAATGCTCTCTGTAAGCGTGAGTGTTTTGTGCAAACACTGAGTATGAAAAGGTTGGTGTCACCATTAATTTACACATTGTCCAGTCAAACCATGACATGAGTGGGTGTAAGAACCCGCACCGCTAATTAAGGTAATTAGCGAATTAATTATGATAATTAGGAAATAATTCCATAATTGACCCTAATAATTATTAATGGGCTTAGATAATTATATTGAGTGAGTAAAAATGCTGAAAGTCGCTTTTCGGAAGAAAAGCGCAGATACCGGTTCTGCTACTCGGTATAAATGCGTACCGGAAAAGTATCCCGGAAAATTATAACGAATGTATGATAATTACTAGAATATTATGTAGGACTTGTAAAACAAGTTTCAAGTCAAAACGACGTAATCTGATGCCAGAACTGATACTGGCTATGGAAAAGCGCGTACCGGAAAGGTGCTCCGAAAAATAAAATAAAAATATGACAAATCTTAGAAAAATGCGTAGGTCTAGATTCTAAAGTTTGGGATCAATATCTTTTACTTTGCGATTAAGGCTAATACTGCGCGATTAGTGGCCATGTGCCTATAAATAGGCACACTAAGGCACAAAACCCTAGGTGCCTCATTTCCTACGTAGAGTGTTTTTGCTGCAGCTGCCACTTCCCTTCCTCTTCTTCTTCTTCTTCCTCTTCTTCTTCTCTTCTTCTTTCTTCTTCTTTCCTTAGCCAAGTGATCACCTTTCATGCTTGTTTAAGCATTGTGAAGGTGAGAGTTAACCTTGGGGCTGCATTGTGGCCATCATTCTGAGTTGAGAGGTAGTTAGTGAGCATGAGTTTGAAGCTTTAGTAATGGCTACTTTGTGGTAGTCATTGTGAGCTTCAAAGTGCCTTCTTGTGGTGCAAGAACCCACCTTGAAGTGCCATTTTCGTGCTCCTACTTAGGCTGAGTGTGAGGAACCTTGGGAGAGCTCCAAGAGCACAACTTGGATGCTCAATGTGGTATGGGATTCATGATGGAGTCCCGGTGTGCAAGTTAAACCATGGCACACATGTTGGTAATAATGTGACAATAAGAAATTGTCCTGGGTTTCCCTTGTGGATTGAATCCTAAGAGGTGTTGCTCTTGGAAGTCCCAGGCGAGCGCTGCTCGAAATTGGAACTTATCTGGTGGTCCTGATGCGCAGAATGCATGGACGGTTAAATGAGGGCACTCTTGGTGTCATGGTGAAATATTGAGATGAAAAGTGATGCTATGTTAAGGAAGTGGATCTCCCACAGTGTTGAGCACGGTTACTATGAGTCCTGACGGACAATGGATTAAGACTGTACCGAACATGGGTACTATTATGAATTGAAAATTTTGTGTCAAAATATGAGAAAGATGATGGAATCATGTGAGGATGATTATGTTATAGACAAAGACTAATGACTAGTCAAGTTAAATGAGTATAATGACGAGAAAAGAACCATATTGGAAAGTTATAATGAATGGTGCGAGAGTAAGATAGAACTAGTACACCATTAGGTATCTATATAAGAATTGTTTGCCGTTATATACGGATTTGATGTGAATGTATTTACTTGTGTGGCTATCTCCGTATGGGTTATGTTCCTGGAGATCATTATTATCTTGTATAAGTAATGTAGTGTGAGGTAGAATCTTGAGTTAGTGAGACTGTTAGTACAGCCATGGGCATGTTACCTCTTCTTGCGTGAATTATAAGGACAGATTCTCTGATTGGTGGGGCATTGCACCTGGGGCCCTTAGGACAGCAAGAGCTCGAGGGGTTAAACCTAAGGATGTTCTTACCCATTGCATTAGAGGATTGTATCTTGTGAGGAACACAAGAGGTGAATTTGGATAACTGTAAGTGAACAGTAATATGCCTAATATGATGAAATGTGTGAGGTGCCATGAGGTGGCAGTTTGAATTATGAAATTGAGCATTCGGAGATGTGCATGAGTGTATACCAAGTGTGGTAGTATGGAATTGTGGTTTTCCGGAAATTGGGGAGTGAATTGTTGGATTGTCACCATATGTGAAGGGAATGGAAAATTGATTAGTGATGATGGATTGAGTCAAGGTTTTATGGAAAGGCTTGTGATGGTTAAAGGTTAAGCTAAGTTGGTGGCCAAAGTGGCCAATGATTTTAAGTTGGTGGCCAAAGTGGCCGATGATTTTAAGAAGTGATTAATGATGATATAGTCAAGCAAGAAAGTGTGATAGTAGCTGTTAAATAGAAATGTATTTGGTAAAATGAAAGGTTGATATCCCTACCCTGGTGGTAGAGTTACTGATGGAGCAGTATAGATGCAAAAATTATTGTGAAAGATGTGTTGAAAATACACAATGTGGATGTTGTTATTGACTAGGTATCAAGAGATATGATTGAGTGTGCTAATAGTACTTGAATAGTCTAAGAGACTTGCATAACAACTGATGTGAAATGATGAAAGTAATGACAAGGAGGAATTTAGTTCCTAGTGGCATGATAAATAGGTTTTGAAAATCCCTATGTGATGGGACAGATATGAGAAAGAGATGATACGTAACCTCGGAATGAGGCATACTAGTGGAATGAAATGATAATGAAGGTGAGGTGTATTGAATGAAATGATAATGATGAAGGTGAGGTGTATAGAATGAAATATATGTGAAATTGATAACATGAGTATGGAATGGTGATTAAAGAAAATTGTTAGTGGAAATCTTAGGCATATTGCCTTAAATGGGAGAAATCAGTGATGAACTGTGTATCAAGTTTTGAGATGATCAGTTGAAATTGTAGGTATGATCTAGTGTATGAAAGGTAATGAGGGAATCCTTGGATGAAGGCTTCGAATTAGCCGATGTAGTGTATAAAATTCATGAGTGAATTCGTGATTGAAAGCGTTGAAATGACTGATGAGAGGTATAAATTGTAATGTGTGGCCCATTGTGTACCAGATAAAGGTCTTGAGGAAAAGATTCGCCATTGTGTTTTGGTGAAGTTGATGGGTTTGTAAGGATAAATGGACTGTCGAGCACAAAGATGGTGCTTGTTAAAGGTAAAGAGTTGAGGTGAAATTGTATGCTATAGGTTAAGAACATGAGAAAAGCAAAATGTGGGTATACGAGTTGAGGCTAGGTGCCAAAAATGGGGAATTGTCCCTCAGAAAATAAAGGTATGGTGAGCGTGAACTGGATGATTACTCGGTGAGTTGCACTGAGAGGTTGTGAGATTCCATAATAGTGTTTAATGTGGAATAAGAAATGTGGAAAAGATTGATGATGAGAGTTAATAATTAGTAGAAATCAAAAAGGCAAAGAAAGATAATTGCGACTGTAATGTGCCAGTAAGTGACAATTGCCGGTGTGGCATAGATTGAACAGAATGGGGATGACCCTATGAGTATAGTTGTTGATGTGTTAATTAGGTAGGAAAACCTGCCAAGAGAAATTATGGGCTATATGTGTTAGGTAGCCAGACTTGTGAAAAGAAATTGTGATGAAACTGAAAAGAAATTACAAGCAATTGGCTTGGTAAAGCAGGAAAAGAGCACAGCTGTGTGGTGCGCTCCGGTTGTTCACATGTGGTGTCACCGGTTGAGATTGAGATTGGGAAGGACTTGAGGTCTCCCATTGGGCCTTTGAAAGGCAAGACTATTGTGAAATGTGGCTGGAAAGCCAAAAGATAAAAATTTAAATAATTATGTTGGTGTCCGCGCACTGGATGGAGCTTCTTGGGTACGGGGGACTTAGATTCTCTGGCTGTATCCCGAGTTAGCGTATGTGCATAGTTGATTTTGCGGACAAAATTCCTAAAAGGTGGGGTGAATATAACACCTCAAGTATTTAAATGTTTATTTTAATGATATATTGAGAAATGAAAGTTGATGGATTAGTGAAAATCCAAGTATTATGGCCAAAATGGGGCAAAAAGGGCAAAATTGTAATTTGCCAACCGTGTGTTAAGAGGCTTAAATATTGAGTTAGAGATTTCAAATGACAAAGGTAAGGTTGGAAATGGAATCAGGGCGAAAAATTGAGTAAATAGGCAAATTTGAGAAAAATCGATGAATAGTGACTTTTTAAGTGTTAGATACTGCGGTATGAGTGTACCGATAAGTGTGAAATTTTTATGAGTATTTTGAGGAAAGAAAAATATGTCATGGACTGGAAAAATATGTAGATTAGGAATTTATGATCAGAATTTTTATCGGAATGAAAGTTAGATCGCGTGTGGGACCCGCGGGGCCAAAACCCACTTGGCCCCCACGCCCTTCTTCTTCTTTTCTCCTTCCCCCACCCGTGAGTTCCCCATTTCACACCAAATGAACCCACTTTCTTCCTTTCTTCACTTTGAGAGCATTTCTCCACCAAATCACTTGATTTTGGTGTTGAAATCTATTGTAAACAACCTTCTAAAGCCATTGGTGGTACTCTTAAGCCATGAAACCACCTCCTTTGTGCGATTTTGGGCATGGACAGATCCGACCCATGGATGTTCTTGGAGTTTTTGGGAGTTTTTGGATCTCCTTTGGATTGATGGAGCCTTGGTGGTGTTCATACACATGATGGTGAGTATATTTGTGGTACTTTTGTGGTTGATTTTGTAGATCTAGAAATTATGCTTTGAACCTTTGATTCTAGATGTGTGATGATAGAGAGCTCAAATGGAAAAATGCTATTAGATGAAAATGCCTTAGAATGATGCATGAAAGCTAGAAATGCTATGTTAATTTTTGGTGAAAAAGTTAGGTTTTTAACTTAGGAAAAATTGTGAAGATTTCATGAAAATGGGTAAGTGATGAAACTTAATAATTGAATGATGAACCATTGGTATAGGTTGATAATGAGATTACATGATTAGTATGAGTGTTAAAATAAATTGAAAACCTTGTAGAACCAATCTTTGAGGAATTCGAACCATAGGGTGGTTTGGAGGAAAAATGATGTAAAGGTTGTGAATTTGATGGAAAATGATATAAATATGATGTTTAAATGGATGATGGTATAGTGTGATATAGTGGAATGAGGAGAAAGAATGTGTGATGTATGGTGTAATTGGTAAATAAATCTATAAAGGATATTGAAGTAAAATGGTATGGAAAAAAAAATAGCCTTTGGCCTAGGTGATTTAAATGTTGATTAATTGTGTAAATGAATGGTTGACATTGGAATTGTATTGATAATCATGTTGTGGATTATCTAGGTTGCCTCTTTTGGACGCTTTGGAAGCGGGTAAGCTTGGAGCTTACGTTTGGAGCATGGGCTCGGTATTGAGGTAACCATTGGAACTGGGGTTTAGCCCTTGTGTGCTCCACCACACCTAGTGGATGGTTGTGGTTGGATTATGTGGTTATGACATTGTGTGATTGTGTGCTTGTATGCATATTGCTTGATTTTGTGAAAATTGTTTGGTCACTGGCCAGTTGACGTGTGTTGGAGTTTGGACATCCGCTGGGTTCGTCCTTGTGAGAATGCCAGTCGGGTTTTGCCGTGGAGTCGACTCTGGGAGCGGCGCCAGGATGATCCAAACGGGGACGTCCGCCGGATAGGGCTCATGAGGAGTTCCGGTTGGGTATTGCCATGGAGTCTGCTCAACCATGGGAGAGGCGCCAGGACTGTCTCGGGAGTTATATGATGGAGTCCTTGAACATGAATCCATGAGTGGATGTTCTCGGGTTGTCTCCAGTTGATGGGTGATATTGTATTACATGCATATTATATGATGTTGTATTTGCACATTGAGTGAGCCATGGGGTGGAGAAACCTCCAGGGCCCTTGGTTTACTGAGATATATTTATATATCTCACCCCGTGTTGTGGGGCATCATTTCAGGTTAGGTTGAGCCTGGAAGAGTGGAGCATGAGGTGCATGTTGGAGGCACCATGTGATGAGCATTGGATAGGGACACATCTTGCATATGATGTATGCTTTAGAATTAGATCATGAACTTATGCATGTTGAAAATGCCATGCTTTGTATGTTCATGACTACATGTTAGATTCTTCAATATGATGTATATGTATAACTTTGGAACCTATTGTATATTTGAGTGAGCATGGGACTTGTCCATTGCCACATTCATTGTAATTGAAGTCTTGGCAAGAATGTTGTAAAATGGTCCATAATTGTTGTAAAATGGCCATTGGATTAAAGACTTGTAAATGATCCTTAATTTAATGAAAATGCATGTTTGAAGGGCCTAGAGCCTTAATTATAGTATGTTTAAGTGTTGTGTGGAGTATCAAGGGGTTAGGGATGGATTACACAACCCTTTTTGGGGCTTAAAATGCTGTAATCTGTCATTTTGCTGCATAGTAATCGATTACCCAAGCATGGTAATCGATTACCATGCAACAGGGGACGAAAAATCAGCTACTGTCTTCACTGGTAATCGATTACTGAGGCTTGGTAATCGATTACCATGTGAGGTAATCGATTACCCAAGCTTGGTAATCGATTACCAGAGCAGAGGAGGTCAAATTTTGGCTACTGCCTCATTTTTGACAGGTGGTAATCGATTACCACCCACTGGTAATCGATTACCACAGTGCAATTTTTGAAAATTCAGGTTTTTCTTGACTTAAAGAAAGGGGCATAACTTGTTGGGTAGAACTCCAAATGATTCGCGGTTTGAAACCACGCGTAGCTTATGTAAAGGGCTAGAACTTGGTAAGAAATGATAATAAGTTGATGGATTTAAAATGAGTTGAATAAAAAGGAAAGTTTAGTGTTGTTGTTAAGCTAGATGCTTCCGCGTTTTGCATTTACAATTATGGTGTTGTTTTAATTGATTACGGAAAAGGTAATGGTTATAAAAAGGGACACGAATAAAGAAAAAAGTTTACCCGTAATTTAATTAACCCAACTACTGTGTTAATGACGTCATAATTGAATTAAAGAAAAAGTTATTCCGCATTTTAATTAAGCGTGGCTTAATACGATAGTGTGTTAACAATCCGGGTTAACACGGGCTGTTACATTTTATGGTATCAGAGCACTTTCTAGGGAAAAGCCTGTATGTATTGCAATAACTTAGGATGAGTCGTTGCGTGTCTACTTTGTGTTCTCTCTGACGGGTGTGTGTGATGATAATGCATTTGTGACCACATGGCGTGGGCCTGATCAACTCATTCATTGTGTAACTTGTGCAGAGTCATGGTACCACCGAGGAGGAACACGAGTACAAGCGAGGATCAATCGGATCCTGTCCTGGCTGCATTGGCTGAGATGCAGGCGGCCCGACTAGCCGACCAGGAAGCCACGAGGCTGGCGAACCGGGCAATGCTGGACGCTATACGAGATGCGAACCGGCAAACCACGGCAGAGGTTCTGGAGGAGAACCGGATGGCCAACATGACTATGATGAGGGTCATGTTGGAGGAGTTGAGGGCTGGTCCTGCTGCTGGCCAGGGTCCTCCACCACCTCCACCGCCGCCACCGCCTCCACCTCCGCCTAGTCAACAGGAGGACACCCAGAGCCAGATGGGCGAGGGTAGTCATTTGACGGGGGCTATGCAGACTATCCCCGTACTCGCTGAGGATCGTGACGAGATCGATCGCCGGCTGAATGCTTTCCGCAAGCATAAGCCACCTACCTTCGACGGATCGTATGATCCCATTGGTGCTGCCAGATGGCTACAGGCGCTGGACAAGATTTTCCGGATCATGCAGTGCACCGATCCGCAGAAGCTGCTGTTCGCCACATACATGCTGGAGGGCGAGGCCCATGAGTGGTGGACCAACCTGTCTCAGGTCTATGAGATGCAAGGTCATGTGATGACATGGCCATTCTTCGAGGAGAGCTTCCTGGGTCAGTACTTCCCTTATGACTCACAGGAGAGGAAGCAGGGGGAGTTTGACCGGTTGGTGCAGGGCTCGTTGTCTGTCGACGAGTACCTGGCCAAGTTTAATGAACTGGTCAAGTTCTCTCATTTTCGCATGGCGAGGCCTACTCCTACATTCTTGGAGGCCAAGTTCCGGAGGGGACTTAATGAGGACATTGCTGGACACCTCGCTGGTTCTGCTTCGAGAGACTTCGGAGCGTTGGTGCAGCAGTGTCGCGACATCGAGGACTACTGCCGGGCGAGTCAGGCCAAGAGGGCCAAGGTTGAGGTGCCACAGAGCGCTGGTGGTTCTACTCCCTGGAAGAACAAGAACTTTGCCAACAAGGGCAAGGGCAAACCACCGTTGGCGGCTAAGCAAGCGCCAAACCAGTTCAGAAAGACTGCCGCTCCGGGGAACGCCGCTAGACCTCCTGCTCCCAGATGTTCTGGATGCGGGAAGTCACATTTTGGGCCGTGCTCTACCGGTCAGCTGATTTGCTTCCAGTGTGGCAAGGAAGGCCACTACTCGAGAGATTGCCCGACGGCGAGAGTTGCTGCAGTGCAGGCTGTGCCATTGCAGATGGTTCCTACTGGGGCACCAGCCGTGCCACCTACCACCGGACGAGTCTACACACTTGATCGTCAGCAGTCGGACAAAGCTCCGAACCTGGTCAGAGGTACTGTTACCATTGGTGGATCAACTGTTGATGTGTTATTTGATTCCGGGGCAACGCACTCTTTTGTTGCTACCCCTATTGCTGTGGGGCTTGAGTTGCCCAGTGATGTGCTTTCTCCACCGATGCGGGTTACCACCGCCACCGGAGAAAAATGTTTGACCTCCACTGTTCATCGCGATGTAGCGTTTCAGTGGGATGGCCGTGACTTCTCGGTAGATCTGATAGGATTACCGATGGCCAACCTTCAGATTATTTTGGGCATGGATTGGTTGTCCAGAAACTGTGCAATGATTGACTGTTGTGCCAAGAAAGTGGTGATGTCTCCGGGTGGGTCCACAGCCAGTTCCTCACCGTTCATTTCAGTCCTGCAGGCGAGGAGGGCCTTGAGAGCAGGGGCATTTGGCTATGTCATGTTGGGAGGTTTGGTGAGTGGGACACAGGAGGATCTCACTGGCATTCCTGTGGTGAGGGAATTCCTCGAGGTGTTTCCTGAGGAGATTCCTGAGTTTCCTCCACAGAGGGAGATAGAGTTCTCCATAGACTTATTGCCTGGTGTGGGGCCTATATCGTTGGCTCCATACCGGATGTCGCCACCAGAGCTGGCGGAGCTGAAGAAGCATATCGAGGAGCTTTCAGCAAAAGACTTTATTCGGCCGAGTGTGTCTCCCTGGGGAGCACCGGTCATATTTGTGAAAAAGAAAGATGGGACCATGCGGTTGTGCACCGACTACAGACAGTTAAACAAGGTGACAATCAAGAACAAGTATCCTCTTCCACGCATTGATGATTTGCTGGATCAGCTCAGGGGTGCTTGTGTGTATTCCAAGATTGATCTCCGGTCCGGTTATCATCAGATACGGGTAAAGCCGGAGGATGTCCCAAAGACAGCATTTCGCTCGAGGTACGGGCACTACGAGTACTTGGTGATCCCGTTTGGACTCACCAATGCACACGCAGTGTTCATGGACTACATGAACAGGATCTTCCAGCCGTACCTAGATCAGTTTGTGATCGTCTTCATTGACGACATTTTGATCTACTCCAAGACGGAGGAGGAGCATACCGAGCACTTGAAGATTGTGTTGCAAGTGCTAAAAGAGAAAAAGCTTTATGCTAAGCCGTCGAAATGTGAGTTCTGGCTCAAGGCGGTTAAATTTCTGGGTCATGTAATTTCTGCTAATGGAGTTGCTGTTGATCCTAACAAGATTGAGGCCGTGATGGATTGGGAGAGGCCCAAGACGGTTACAGAAGTGAGAAGCTTCTTGGGTTTGGCAGGCTACTATCGGAGGTTCATAGAAGGATTCTCCAAGATGGTGCTACCGATGACTCGCCTTACCCGAAAGGAGACTCCATTCGTGTGGACACATGAGTGTGAGGAGTGTTTCCAGGAGTTGAAGGAGAGATTGACTACTGCTCCAGTGTTAGTCCTTCCTGATCCTGCGGAGCAATTCGAATTATACTGCGATGCCTCTGGTAAAGGACTAGGCTGTGTGCTGATGCAGAAAGGTAAAGCGGTTGCTTACGCTTCAAGACAGTTGAAACCTCATGAGGAGAACTACCCGACTCACGACTTGGAGTTGGCAGCCATCGTTTTTGCTTTCAAGATTTGGAGGCATTACCTGTTTGGCATGAAGTTTGCTGTATTCAGCGATCACAAGAGCTTGAAGTACCTGTTCGACCAGAAGGAGCTGAACATGAGACAGCGAAGATGGATGGAGTTCTTGAAGGACTACGACTTTGAGTTGAGGTACCATCCTGGCAAGGCCAATGTGGTAGCCGATGCTTTGAGTCGGAAATCCGTGAGCCTATCCAGCTTAATGATGAATGACTACGAGATGATCGAGAAGTTCAGAGACTTGAAAGTGAACTCCTTGTTTGGGGGCGCACTGCTCGAAATGGAAACAGCAGAAGTGATCAATGAGCTGATGGAAAAGATCAAAGAGGCGCAAGTGCAAAGAGAATGCCTTGATTACGTGAAGAACCAGGACGGTGTGTCTTGGAATGATGATGGTTTATTGCTGTTCCAGAAGAGGATCGTTATTCCTCGAGGGCCATTGACCGAGGAGGTTATGGCAGAGGCTCATAAGGGCCGGTTCACTATCCACCCTGGTGCTACGAAGATGTATCAGGACCTAAAGAGAAATTTTTGGTGGCCGGGCATGAAGAAGGACATAGCGGTCTACGTGTCCAAGTGCCTGATTTGCCAGAAAGTAAAGATCGAGCACCAGAAACCGTCTGGTAAACTTCAACCTCTGGAGATTCCACAGTGGAAGTGGGAAAGTATTTCCATGGACTTCGTGGTGGGATTGCCTAAAACTCAGGCTGGTTGTGACTCTATCTGGGTCATAGTGGACAGATTGACCAAGTCTGCCCATTTTCTTCCAGTGAAGGTGAGCTTCACTACAGAGCAGTTGGCCAAACTATATGTCCGTGAGATTGTGAGGCTTCACGGGGTGCCCGAGAGTATCATCAGTGTTAGGGACCCGAAGTTCACATCTCGGTTCTGGGAGGCGCTGCAGGAGGCTTTTGGTACGCAGTTGAGATTGAGTACCGCCTATCACCCTCAGACTGACGGACAGACTGAGCGGACCATCCAGACATTGGAGGACATGTTGAGAGCTTGCACGTTGGAGCAGGGATCAGCATGGGATAGGTACCTTCCGTTGGTTGAATTCTCGTACAACAACAGTTTTCATGCTAGTCTGGGCATGGCACCCTACGAGGCGCTGTATGGTAGGAGGTGTCGGACTCCTACTTGCTGGTCTGAGGTTGGAGATAAAGAGCTTTTCGGCTTGGACTTTGTCCAAGATACTACCCTTCAGATCCAGATGATCAGGGAAAAGTTGAAGCAGGCGCAGAATCGTCAGAAAAGCTACTATGATGTCAAGCATCGACCACTGGAGTTCAGTGAGGGTGAGCACGTGTTTGTGAAACTTTCACCTGTCACCGGTGTTGGACGGGCACTCGGCGTGAGGAAGTTGAGCCCGCGATTCATTGGGCCCTACCAGATCCTTGGTAGAGTAGGACCAGTTGCCTATCGACTCGCCTTACCTCCGAACCTCGCCAACATCCACGACGTGTTTCACGTGTCTCAGCTTCGAAAATACATAGCAGACCCTTCGCACGTGGTGCAGCCGGATGATGTGGAGGTTCGGGAGAACCTAAAGACTCCCGTCGGACCACTCAAGATTCTCGATCGAGGCGAGAAACAGCTCAGGAGCAAGATCATTCCGATGGTCAAAGTACAATGGTCAGGAAGAACTCCTGAGGAGTGTACCTGGGAGCGAGAGGATGAGCTTCTCCGACAGTATCCCGACTTTCGAGACAGGTATGTTTCTGATTTTGAGGACAAAATCCTTAAAAAGGTGGGGTGAATGTAAGAACCCGCACCGCTAATTAAGGTAATTAGCGAATTAATTATGATAATTAGGAAATAATTCCATAATTGACCCTAATAATTATTAATGGGCTTAGATAATTATATTGAGTGAGTAAAAATGCTGAAAGTCGCTTTTCGGAAGAAAAGCGCAGATACCGGTTCTGCTACTCGGTATAAATGCGTACCGGAAAAGTATCCCGGAAAATTATAACGAATGCATGATAATTACTAGAATATTATGTAGGACTTGTAAAACAAGTTTCAAGTCAAAACGACGTAATCTGATGCCAGAACTGATACTGGCTATGGAAAAGCGCGTACCGGAAAGGTGCTCCGAAAAATAAAATAAAAATATGACAAATCTTAGAAAAATGCGTAGGTCTAGATTCTAAAGTTTGGGATCAATATCTTTTACTTTGCGATTAAGGCTAATACTGCGCGATTAGTGGCCATGTGCCTATAAATAGGCACACTAAGGCACAAAACCCTAGGTGCCTCATTTCCTACGTAGAGTGTTTTTGCTGCAGCTGCCACTTCCCTTCCTCTTCTTCTTCTTCTTCCTCTTCTTCTTCTCTTCTTCTTTCTTCTTCTTTCCTTAGCCAAGTGATCACCTTTCATGCTTGTTTAAGCATTGTGAAGGTGAGAGTTAACCTTGGGGCTGCATTTTGGCCATCATTCTGAGTTGAGAGGTAGTTAGTGAGCATGAGTTTGAAGCTTTAGTAATGGCTACTTTGTGGTAGTCATTGTGAGCTTCAAAGTGCCTTCTTGTGGTGCAAGAACCCACCTTGAAGTGCCATTTTCGTGCTCCTACTTAGGCTGAGTGTGAGGAACCTTGGGAGAGCTCCAAGAGCACAACTTGCCTCTGTTTTGAACTTTGGTAAGTTACCTCACTATGATCATGGGTTTATAATGCTTAAAGTTGATGTCTTGACCATGTTTAATGAGTAAACCAGAAGGTATAAGGTATATGAACCTAAAATGAACTAAAGATGCATGCTTTAACGTGTACATGTATTAAAAGTTGGACCTTTGGGATGGATATTCACGAAATGCAGAAACTGCATTCTGTCGTGAGATATCCGGATATTTGTCGAACAGATATCCGGATATCAGTATCTGGATATGGTATCCGGATATTGATATCCGGATATGGGATCTGGGTATCCGGATATGACATATCCGGATATGTCCAGTGTGATATCCGGATATGGCATATCCGGATATACCCCTTTTGATATCCGGATATCCTGGGTTCTGCGCAGACAGTAGCTTCACTGTATGAACAGTAAGCTATGGGGTGTGTGTGGACCCTAGTTTAAGGAAGTTGGACTTCTATAATAAATGGACTAAGTCAGAATCACATGATTAAGGGCTTATGGCTTTGTTGGAAGCCTTAAGATGTAAAACGTAAAGGAAAGGCGTAGTCCTTAAGTTGTATGCTTGTGATGCATTTATATTGACTTGTTAACGGTCCATATCAGATTGTGATACTGCTGTTTGTGGACTAGTGAGTGGTTGGACTCTTGGCTTGGATAGCTAGCTTGCAAGGTAAGCTTTCGTGTCCTCGGTTTAGCCATTTTGATGTTCCACCATGTCCCATGGGGATGGGTTTATGCATGCTGTGTTACATGCTTTGATTATTTTGGAAATGCTGTTGAGCTGTTTATATGTAATGAGCATTTATGATATGCATGTGGTGTCCACCTAGACGGCAATCCTGAGTATGTAGTACATACAAGATGGAGAAGCATGTGGGTGAGGTGCAGGTAGTATCCATGTACTCATGTAGGCGTAGACGTATTCCTACATTTCTCTGGCCAGTAGATTTGAAAGCACACATGACATGATTAATTGCTGCATCGCATGATTTTAGAACTTATACTGTAATACTATTTTTAGAACTTATATTACACATGTAAGTGAGCTTGGGGTGGAGACTCCTTGAGGACCCCTTGTCTTACTGAGATTTCTTGTTAGAGATCTCACCCCACGTTTGGGGACGCTTATTTCAGGATCAGGTAATGTTGAGGGCTCAGGTGGCAGGAGGCCAGAGTTGAGCTGATTGATGATATGCTGACTGCTGTTATGCTATTTCTACTGTTGTTCATGTTTTCTGCTTTAATTCTGTTAAGCTTATGTTGAGACTATTTGTGGTCATTGTTGCCTTATTTGGTGAGCATGGGGTTTGTCCATGCCACATGATTGTTATCGTCTTTTAGGATAATGTTGTAATTAAAGTATCAGGATTTTGACCCAGGCTACTTGTGTAGACCTGTGGCTTTAGATACTCACTTATTATATTTATGTACGAGGTATTCAGTTAGTTGTCTTGCAATTTACATACAGGCAGTATTTTTATGAAAATGATTAAGTAATCAAGTTGGTTAAGTTAATGACGTCATAATTGAATTAAAGAAAAAGTTATTCCGCATTTTAATTAAGCGTGGCTTAATACGATAGTGTGTTAACAATCCGGGTTAACACGGGCTGTTACAAGCGAAACTGAGAAAGGAAAGAAAAGAAAAGACAGAGCTGATGAACGAAGAAGAGAAAAGCAAATCTGATATTTTTCATTAAAGAAAGAAAACCAATCTTATCAGATCTATATAGTACTATCTTGATAAGAGTGTCTATATTTACAATCGAAGGAGAAAGTTACAAATTGAATGGAAAAGTTACAAATGAAGTAGCTTGAGTAAAGCTGTTATTGACAGCTGTAACAAACTTGGAAAGCTGTTACCAACAGCTGTAACCGATCCCACTAAATCAGGAAAGTAGTTGAACTACTTTCAACACACTCCTATCTACTCTAATACTCGCCCCTTAAGCTCAAAGGAGAAATGACAGATGATGCAGACTTCTAATACTCGCCCCTTAAGCTCAAAGAGGAAATGACAGATGATGCAGACTTGATCCTGGACAGCACTCGACTAGCTTTAAGGAGGATGCAACAATTGTGTACGATCAAAGACTTTAAGCTTGTCCCTGAGTTCACTGAAGCGAGTAACTGATAAAGGTTTAGTGAAAGTGTCTGCAACCTGTAAGGATCCAGGGATATGTTGAACAATAAGAGACTTAGCAAGCACCTTTTCTCTTACAAAGAAAACATCAAGTTCCATATGCTTAGTTCTTGAGTGAAGAACAGGATTGTGAGCAAGAGCAACAGTACTTTGATTGTCACAATAGATTACTGGAGTCTTAATTGAAACTTGTAATTCTTTCAACAAGGACTGCACCCAAAGGATTTCAGCAGCAGTATGTGCTAGGCTACGATACTCAGCCTCAGCACTAGAACGAGCAACTAAGGTCTGCTTCTTTGCCCACCAAGAAATAGGATTAGAACCTAAGAACACACAAGAACCTGAGGTCGACCTTCTGTCATCAGGGTCAGCACCCCAGTCAGCATCACAAAAGGCCACAAGGGAAAGAGGCAGCAGCTTGGGTGGAGGATGAAACAAGAGACCAAAGGAGAGAGTACCTTTAAGATATCTGAGAATCCTCTTGACAATTTTCCAGTGCTCTTCCAGAGGCTGAGAAAGGAACTGGCACACTTTGTTAACACTAAAAGCAATTTCAGGTCTGGTGAGAGTAGCATATTGCAAGGCTCCCACAATGGACCTGTAGAGAGAGGGATCAGGCACATAGTTAGCACCATGTTTGCTAAGCTTGCAACCACTAGGCATGGGAGTTGAGATGCCCTTTGAGTCAGTCATACCAGCCTTATGCAGCACATCCGCAATATATTTCGACTGAGACAAGAACAGCCTGCCATTGGAAATACGCTTAACTTCAATGCCAAGAAAATAGTCCAAGTTACCAAGTTGCTTGAGAGCAAATTTTGAGTGTAACTGATCAGTCAGTTGCTGAATCAAATCAGGATTGGAACCTGTTATGATGATGTCATCAACATAGACCAAGATATAGATGCAGTGAGCACCTGTTCGAAGAAGAAAAAGAGAGGGGTCACACTTGCTAGATACGAATCCAAGTTGATGTAAAGCAGCCTGAAATTTTTCAAACCAAGCTCTAGGAGCTTGTTTGAGTCCATAGATGGCTTTATGCAGTCTACAAACCAGAGTTTTATCAGTGGCTTCATAACCAGGAGGTTGAGTCATATAAACTTCTTCCAAGAGCTCACCATTGAGAAAGGCATTGTTAACATCAAGTTGCTTCAAAGGCCAGCCATGAGATAGTGCTAAGGTAAGAATAATGCGAACAGTAATGGGTTTGACTACTGGGGAAAAGGTCTCATTGTAGTCAAAACCAGGTTGTTGATGAAACCCTTTGGCTACAAGCCTAGCCTTGTATTTGTTGATAGAACCATCAGGATTTTCTTTGATTCGAAATACCCATTTGCAGCCAATGGATGTTCTGGAGGGAGGAAGATGCACAAGAGACCAAGTACCATTTGCAATGAGAGCATTATATTCATGATCCATAGCTTGCACCCATTGTGGAACTGAAAGAGCCTCTTTGATAGTAGTGGGCTCTATGTGAGCAGTAAACAAGGAAGGTACAACCCCTTTGGATCTAGTAATAATAGTGTGTGTGGGAGAAGGAGACTTAAGAGACTGAGAAGGACAGTAATCAGATCCAGAGGAGGGAACACAGGAAGAGGAAGATTCAGACAAAGGAGAATCAAAACTGGAGGTGGACAACTTGGAAACAACAGGAGAAGACTCATAAACATGAGACAAAGGAACTAACCGAGTGGTATTTTCTGAGAAGGGAGATGAAGAGGAATGAGTAGGAGCTGATGTATCAGAGGAAGTATTAACTACTGGTCCAGCAGAAGAACAAAGAGGAGAAAGATGTGGATGAGATGGCACAGATGAAACAGTGGGAGTAGACTGAGGCAAAGATGTGGATGCAGCATGGTCAGAACGTGGTGCAGTGTGTGATAAAGGAGTTTGAGAAATAGAAGGTGGAACAGATAAAGGTGTCTGTGAAATGGAACTAAAAGGTAAAGTGGAAAAAGCAGGTAAAGTGGACTGTGGAAAGACAGGTGAAGGAGAAAGCCGTGATTCAAGGGGATGAAAAGGACTAGAAGGTATAGTATTAGGTGAAGTAAAATTGGATGATAAGGGAAAAGGGTGATGGGGACTAGACTGAGGATGGGGACTAGACTGAGGCAGGGAATGGGAAACTGAACGAGTAACTGACAAAGGTAGCTGTGAAAGTTGTGAGGAGTTTGGTGAGGGAGTGGATAGAGAAAGAGGTAGAGGTAGGATAGAACTAGAATAAGAGACTTCATTTGATGAATTTTGATCAGTGGAGAGAGGTAAGGAAAACAAAGTGGGAAAGGGAAACTTAAACTCATCAAAAATGACATCTTTAGAAATATAGATTTTGCCATTAGGACTAAGACATTTGTATCCTTTATGACTTGGAGAGTAACCTAGAAAAACACACTCATGAGACCTAAAATCAAACTTGTGCTTGTGATAGGGACGAAGAAGTGGAAAACAAGAGCAACCAAATGTTCTAAGAAAATGAAAGTCAGGAAAGGACTTATGAAGCATGAAATGAGGAATTTGAAACTGTAAAGCTGAAGTGGGAAGTCTATTGATCAAGTACACAGCTGTGAGAAATGCATGATCCCAGTATTTTAAAGGAAGTGAGGCATGTGCAAGAAGAGTAAGACCCATGTCAACTATATGCCTATGTTTCCTCTCAACCAACCCATTTTGATGATGAGTATGAGGACAGATTAAGCGATGAGTGACTCCCAATTCAGTTAAAAATTTTGTAAAGGGCCTAAATTCCCCACCCCAATCAGTTTGAACCGATTTAATGCCTTGATTGAATTGTGTTGAAATGAGAGAGTGAAATTTTTTGAAAACAGGTAGAGATTCTGACTTTTGTTTGAGAAAATAAATCCAAGTAAAGCGTGTGGCAACATCCACAAAGGTTATATAATACTTAAAACCTTGAGATGATGGAATAGGAGCAGGTCCCCACAAATCACTAACCACAAGTTGAAAAGGTTCAGAATATGTAGTAGTAGAAGGTAAAGAGGGCAATCTGTGAGACTTGCCCATGCAACATGCTGAACAAACATCAGGAACCAATTTATTGCCTAATGAGATATTACAATGAGAAAGAATCCTTTTTAAGGAATCAAAATGAGGATGTCCTAATCTGGAATGCCAGAGAGTATAATTCCTAGATACATCAGCCACTACAGCATTATTACAAGAAGAAGTATTACACGACATAGAACCATAAGAAAACTGATCAGAAGACAAGGCAGAAGGAGAAGTAGAGAGCCCTTTGAACTTGTAGAGACCATCATGCCCAAGAAAGCCTTCAAGTAAGACCTCCTGAGACTCCTGAGATTTGACAACACAATGAGAAGGATGAAACTCAAAACAAACATTATCATCCTTAGCAAATTGACTGACACTGAGGAGATTTTTAGTAATTTTGGGAACAAGAAGAAGATTGTGTAAGTGCAGTGAGGTATGTGGAGAAAAAGGAGAATGAAAACTACTAGAACCAACAGAGGATATAGCCAAACCTTGTCCATTACCAACAAAAATCTGTTCAGGACCATCATACTGATTGCTTTGTGACAAATTTGCTGGATTAGCAGTTACATGATGGGAAGCTCCAGAATCAGGATACCAATCCAATGCCATGGATGCATCTGATGAGCCAGTAAAAGGTCGAGGATGACCAGAATGCGAAACTGAAGCTGACTGTGGCATGTTGGGAAAAAGACTAGTAGACTGCTGCACACTGTGAAAACCATTTGGCTGCTGCATATTGTGAAAACCATTTTGCTGCTGCATATTTCGAAGAGCACTAGAAGATGAAGACTGCATATTCCAACTCAGATTAGGTGGCAAAGGGGAAACAGTCAAATTGGCTGCAGCAGGAAAATTTGCTGGAAGATTCATGGGGAAATTAGAGTTCATTTGAGGATGCAAGGAGGGAGATGAGGAAGAAGAACTATTACTGTATCTCCACCAACAATTTGTAGCTTCATGACCCACTTTCTTGCATAGTTGACAAGCCACAGAAAGCCTTCCACCAGCAAAGTTTCTGCCACTTCTATTCATGTAATTTCTGGTATTCCTTCCTCCACGCCAACCACCACGGATTGGCTGCTGAGCAAAGTTTCTGGTAGCATTACTTTGATCATAAAAATTCTGAACTGAAGGACCTTGTGGATCTGAGATGCGTGGAGCAACAGGTAACTGAGAACTATGAGCCATATTGACAGAACTAAGGTTTAGAGCATGTGACTGAAATTTTGTAAGCATGGCTTCTTGAGCCAAGATCTGAGACTCTAAATCATCAAAAGAACCTGAGTCTCTGCCTCTAAAGTAAGTGATAAACGGACCATACTCTTCAGGTAGACCTTCAAGAACAGTTCTCACCAATTCTTTATCAGTAATCGGTTCACCTATTGCAATTAGTGTATCACCAAGTGCCTTTACACGAGCAAGATATTCTTCAATACTTCTGTCACCTTTCTTGATGTTTTTAAGCTCAGAACTTACTTGATTGGCTTTAGCCTTGGTCACCGAATCAAAATACCGATGAATCCTGTCCCAAGCTTGATGAGATTGCCGAACTCCAAGGATTTTGTTGATAATTTCTTCTGAAAGTGTGGATTGAAGCCATGTAAGCAACATTTTATCAGTTTTCTCCCACTCAACAAATGCTGGATTAACTT
>JAVKPL010008859.1:0-34576 GCA_032173675.1 Gastrolobium villosum | reverse complement strand
ATACAGTTGACCCTCTACTATAGTAAAGCAAGCCGAGTTCCTGACAAGCTTTTTTGCCTCTTGAGTCTCTTCTGGCACGATTCCTTTTTCAAGGTAAGCCACAATTGGTCTCCTCCAATCTTCGGTGTCGGTGGTTATCATTAGGACGCATGTTGGTTCCAAAATACTTTGTTGAATAACGGTGCGGTGGTTACCGGATCCTTTCGAGCTTGCCAGTTTGGACAGAATGTCGGCCCTACTATTTTCATTTCGAGGGATGTACTGGATCATTACCTCGTCGAACTCGGCAAACAATTCCTTGACTCTTTGGAGGTACTTCATCATGAGGGGGCCCTTGGCTTGGTATTTTCCCTCAACTTGGGAAGTGACGACTTGGGAATCGCTCATGATTTTGACTCTCTTTGCTCCGTGCTCTCTCACCTGCATAATCCCAGCAATAAACGCCTCATACTCAGCTTGGTTGTTTGAGGTTGGAAATGCCAGGTGGAGCGAGTGCTCAATTGATACTCCTTCCGGGCTTTCAATGATCACTCCAGCGCCGCTTCCTTTAGAATTTGAAGATCCATCCACATAAACTGTCCAGAGGTCTCCGTCCGCCTTCTCTTGTTCATTGCCCGGGGTGAGCTCCAAGATGAAGTCGGCCAGTGCCTGTAACTTTATTGCCGGCCGAGGTTCGTACGTCAAATCAAACTCGGATAGCTCGACAGCCCAATTAATCATTCTTCCAGCCAGGTCAGGCTTATGTAGTATATGCCTGATGGGCTGGTTTGTCCGCACTATAATCCGGTGGCTTTGGAAGTAAGGTCGGAGCCTTCTTGCCGTTGTCAGTAGAGCAAATGCCACTTTTTCCAGCTTCTGGTATCGGAGTTCCGGTCCTTGCAACGTCCGTCCTACGAAATAAATTGGATGCTGGTGATTATCCGTTTCCCGGACCAAGGCGGCACTGATAGCTTCTTCCCCCATAGACAGGTACAGAACCAACGTTTCTCCGGGTTCTGGTTTTGTTAACACGGGAGGGGTAGCTAAACAAACCTTGATGTTGTTGAATGCCTTTTCGCACTCTTCCCCCCGACCGAATTCTGCCTCCTTCTTGAGGAGCTTAAAGAAAGGCAGTGCCTTCTCGGCTGACTTGGGGAGGAATCTAGTCAAGGCAGCAAGGCGGCCTGTAAGTTGCTGGACCTCCCTTTTATTTTCTGGCTGCTTCATTTCCAATACCGCCCTGCATTTGTCGGGATTTGCTTCTATTCCTCGGTTTGTAAGCATGAACCCTAGGAATTTTCCTGCTGGTACTCCAAATGCGCATTTGGCTGGGTTCAGCCTGATCTTCCGAGCTCTTAATTGTTCGAAAGTTTCTCCGAGGTCAGCGATGTGCGCTGAAGTGCTTATCGACTTGACGATCATATCGTCAATGTAGACCTCCAGATTTCTTCCGATCTGAGTCTGGAAGACTCGGTTCATCATTCTTTGATAAGTGGCCCTAGCGTTTTTGAGGCCAAAAGGCATAACATTATAACAGAAATTTCCTTTTTCCGAAATGAAAGCTGTCTTCTCGTGGTCATCTGGATGAAGGGGAATTTGATTATATCCTGAGTACGCGTCCATAAATGAAAGCAACTGGAAGCCAGATGAGTTGTCAACTAGCTGGTCAATATTGGGCAATGGATATGAATCCTTTGGGCAGACCTTGTTTAGGTCTGTATAATCAACACAAATTCTCCATTTTCCGCTTGGTTTCTTGACCATTACTACATTTGACAGCCAAGTAGTGTACTGTATTTCACGAATAAATCCGGCCTCCAAGAGCTCGTCCACATGTTCGCTTAGAGCCTGTCGTCTGTCTATCCCAATCTTCCTTTTCTTTTGGGATACCGGCTTTGCTCCCGGATACATTGAGAGCCTATGGCAACAAAAGGCTGGATCAATTCCAGGAATCTCGGAGGCCTTCCAAGCAAATACGTCGGAATTAGTCTTTAGGAATGATACGAGTTCATTTTGAAAATCTAGTTCCAGAGACTTTCCGACCTTGGTATAGCCTTGGCCGTCTCCGCGGATCTCGACTTCTTGTAATTCGCCCTCAGGTTGTGGTCGAGGCGATTGTAGCTCCTCTCGCATGTCGAGCTCGACTAAGTTGACCTCTCTGTCGGTCGTCCTGAAAGCTCGGTCTCTTGATCCTTCCCCCCTTATCCGGGGAGGGGATGCTGGGTCACCGTGATGGGCCCGAATTGTCTCATAATAACATTCCCTTGATTCTTTTTGATCTCCAGGAATCGTGATGATTTCGTTGTTTGGCCCTGGCATTTTCATGAGTTGGTGCTTGGTGGATATCATCATGTCCCAGTCGTGAATAGTAGGACGACCAATGATTACGTTATAAGAAGAGGAAGTGTCTACTACCACGAAACGAACTCTCTCAGTACGGAAGGAATCCTTCGTGCCGAGAGTTAGTTTGAGGTCGATATAACCTTTCGGTGGGGATGGTGCTCCATTGAAGCCAAGGAGCTCGGTAACACATGGCTTTAGGTCCTTCTCATCCAAATTCATTCTCTCGAAGGCATCCCAGAGAATTATATCCGCACAGCTTCCGTGGTCGAGGAAGATTCTCCTGACTCGGCAATTGACTAGCACTCCAGTGACTACCAATCCGTCAGTATGTCCCGGCACGACACTTGCCAGCTCTGCTCTGGTGAAGTATATCGGAGGGGGTTCAGGTTCGTCGAGCTTTGGCTTAAAAGTTGGCCGGTCTCTAATGGACATGACCTCCTTTAAGTATTTCCTTCGGGCGTTCGCCGAGTCTCCTCCGCCACCCAATCCCCCACTGATCACATTGCATTCAAACTCTGCTTCGGGAAAAGTCTCCGCTCTGTCGTCGACTTCCTTGCCTTTGGCGTTGCGGTCTTGTCTCTGGTCTCTTTTGTCTCCCTGCCTCGGACTTCGGCTTCGGCTTCGGCTTTTTTGTCTGAGCTTGTTGTTTTTCTTACCCTGCGTACGAATTATGTACTGTTTTAACTTCCCTTCTCTGACGTGTTTTTCAATTGCGTCTCGAAGGTCCCAGCAGTCGTCCGTGATGTGGCCGTTTTGGTCATGGAACGCGCAATATTTGCTTTTGTCCAATCCGCTCTTTGCTCTGAGGGGACGAGGTCGGTCGACGTTTCGCATCTCGGTCTGAGCTACCTCTCTCCAGATCCTGGATCTGGGCACGTTTAGTGGGGTGTAGTCTTCAAACTTCGTTCTAGGAGAAC
Organism: Gastrolobium villosum; assembly: GCA_032173675.1. Lineage (NCBI taxonomy): Eukaryota > Viridiplantae > Streptophyta > Magnoliopsida > Fabales > Fabaceae > Gastrolobium > Gastrolobium villosum. The sequence goes on along the minus strand of JAVKPL010008859.1, from coordinate 31,337 downwards.
GATCTTCCGTCTTCTTCTCGCGAGCGTCGTTCCCTTTTTTGGACCCCTTATGGTCCCGATCTCTACCGTTCTTCTTATTTGGACTCCTTCTTGACGGGCTCCGCCCACGAGACTCGACGTAAACCTGCTGCATATCCTCTACGTCGATGTATTTGTCCGACCTACGTCGGAACTCTTCGAGGTCATTGACCGGGTTCTTGTAGATCGACCTTGCGAGTGGGGAGTCGCCATCTAATCCCGAAATGATTAGGTGGAGGTGCACGGCTTCGGTGAGACCGCGGACCTTAAGTGCTGCATCTTTGAATCGATCAAGGTATTTTCTTAACGATTCATTATCTTTCTGACGAATTCTTCCTAGCGCGTATGCTGGCATGGGATGCACCTTGCTAGTTGCGAAGTTGAGACGGAAAGTCCGCGCTAAGTCTTCAAACGAGTCGATTGAATTTTTGGGCAACCTGGTGATCCAGGTCATTGCCTGTCCTGTTAGGGTTGTTGCGAAAATTCTGGCCTTGATGGGTCCTGTGATCCCATTAAACAACATTTCAGTTTTGAAAGCCTCCAAGTGGGCTTCTGGGTCTTGACTCCCATCATATGGAGGTATTCTGGTGCTTTTGAATCTTGGGGGGATGGCCAGGTTCATTAGTCTTTCCGTGAATGGGCTATCGTTAGTTTCATCGTCGTTCAGATAATCTTGGTTGGTGGCATTGTTCTGGCCTCCTACCTCTTGCTGGTTGCCGAGGTGAAGAGCTAGGGTTTCCAGGACGTTGACTTCGGCAGCGGAAGCGTTATGGGGTTGGGTACCCCCATTGCCCGCATTAGCGTTTCCACCAATATTTTGGTGTTGGTTTCCTCCGTCCTGAGCTTGTGGCCCGCTTCCGGTTCCGCCTTGAGCGGTCCGGTTTCGTAGTTCAGCTTCCAGCGTTGCCATTCTTTCAGCATCTAATCGTTGTTGGGTTAGGAATCTGTTTTCCATTTCCTGCATCCGCTGGAGGATTGCTCCCATCGCCATTGAAGTTACATTCGGTGGCTCGGATGGGCGGGTTACAATCGTTGTGTTTCCGATTGGTGGTCTAGGAGTCGGCCCCTGTAATCCGACCTCCTCGACCTGTACGTCCACCAGAACCGGGCTAGCGGAAGCCTGGAGCTGCTCCAAGCCAGACATTTGGGATGGCCCCTGAGCATTGCCCGACGTGGATCGTGTGTTGGTCATGGTGTTATGGGAATCGAATTTTACCGAGTTCCCACAGACGGCGCCAATGTTAGGTCCGAGGTAGACCGTATTGCTATACCGGATGGTATGCGCTCAGAGATGATGTATATGCCTGATGTACTAGGCTATACGCCGAGGTCCCAATCACTGCGCACCAGCAATAGGCTTTACAACCAAGGGGTGGTGTGTGCACAATGAGTGGAATAAGCTAGGCGATTCAGAGGTGTGTACCTGGGATGTCTGAGCTCTTATTTATAGGGATACCTGGCTCGGTTGCTGAGCTCCTACTGTTGAGATTCCGTCCGACTTAGTCGGCCTCAACTAGTTTGTTTCAGTCAGTTGAGATTTGGCAGTATCTCTTGACGAGATATTCCAGGGCGGCGGTTCAGGGGAGCTTCATCCGTAACAGAATGAAAAGAGAGAAATAGAAAGGAAGAGGAAAAGAGGAACAGAAGCATCAAGCGAGGAAGTTAGTGAAAAGACATAATGAAAATGTAATAATTAAATGACACTTTCAAGAAACTATTCTAGGGCAAGATCCTATACGCAACCTAAAAGAAAGACTTAGAATTCCATTAGCTTTGTTCTCTTCCGTTTATTCAGTTCTACTGGTTGGTTAGTAAACAAATTTGCATAGAGACAGATGTCGTGCATCTTTCACAGCTGTTCAGTGGAGAGAACTGGGAATTTCTCTGTCATTGGTAATAAAGTTCAGGTGGGTTTTTTAGTGTTGTACGTCTTTAACAACTGTCCAGGGAAAAAATGGTCAATATGCTTTGTATTCATTGGTAATAAAGCTCAAGCTCTTAGCATGGAAAACAACTTAAAATTCAATTTGATCCCCGTCTCCCTTGATAAATCACTTAAAAATACAAAATCTATTTTTCAGACAATTACTTAAATAATTAATACTACCATAGAGTCACTTATGTTTGGTGAATTCTCATACGTATAAATGAGCTTGGTAAACATACCTTAGAAATTTTTGTATATCAACACCGAGATTTGAACTTAGCTCTTCCATAGTTGCAGCAACCTCATTATTACATTTCAATAAGTTGCTAGCATCTAAAAAAGCAGTAGATTTGACCGTATCTGGGATAAGTAATGAATCTTTTAACTCTGTTTTGAGATGTTCCATCAAAACAAGTGCTGCATAGAGACTCATAGGAGATTAGAGAATGCAGCTATTCAAATTGTTTAACTAATCGGTAATCATATATTATCTAGCTATTAGTGCAAGAAGTGGATAGATTTTCATGCACCAGGTAATAAGAATTTCAATTAATTGCAGTTGATACAGCAAAATTCAATTCCATTCTATATCTCAGACTCCCAAATAGAAGGCACAAATCAGTAAGGATTATGAACTGTGACCAAAATACTCCAGCAATTCATTGATTGTATGCAACAGTCAGGATATGACAGACACAATTACATGCCAGAGCCCAATAGTTCCAAAAGATGCAAGCAAAGAACATTTTGAAATAATTTAATTAATTCTTGAACAGACACATAGAAGGTCCAACAAAGACCCTAAATAAAGGCTAACAGATTATACCTAACAAAAAATACACGGGAAATGTTTTCTTTTTTCATTTTTAAACTGAAACCTCTTGAACCCTGCCTCGTCTTCAGTATCAACATTATTTAACAAAAAAGCACAAAAAAAGAAATAGCTAAATCAACAAGATAAAAAGCACAAGATTTTGCATGCATAATCAAGGAACATTATGCATCTGAAATTTTGAAAAGGCATGCATATAAGTTGAAAACAAAGGCATACCTATGGCTCGAATCATCTGAAGGTCGAATTTATTAGCTAGTTCATCATAGCCTATCATTTTTGCACGCTGAATGATCAGCAGTTTCAAGCTAATCAGCATATCCTGCCAAAATTTCAAAATTTGAATATCAAGAACTGATATGAGAAATCACTTTTAAGTGAAGGGGGCACACTCAAAATTCACGGAACACACAACACACTCAAAACTCTATGTTTATTTCCTTTCATATCCTTTTTTTTTTTTTCCTATTTAGTAAAGGAGTACATATACTCTCCTTGCGCATAAAATATGATCATTGCGTGATAAGTCTCTCCCACCATAAAACACTCATCTTATTTACAATAACACAATGTTTTGTCCTTTAAAGTACATATGCTTTTCCCATTAATATAGATAAGTTATCTCGCTTCGCTCCCAAAAAGTTATAATCAAGAAGACTATCATAACATAACCATGAAATAAATTATAATTACAAAAATACATTGATTTCCGACTCAAAACGACTTCATCTTGGTCTCTCACCGTAGATAAGTTATATACGTTATTGACCTTGACCGTAGAAAAAAGAACCCTATTATTATTCTATTAAAAATGCTATAAGAGTGTGATTTCTTTCATCCTCTATAATTTCTGAGCACGATTTCAGACATGAAACTTTTTAGCGAACACCGTGTCACTTATTTTGAAGTGAAACACAACCACTGAAAGAAATACTATCTAATACGACCAACGTAGAGAGAATGTAAAAAAGAAAGAGAATAATGATGCAAATGTGAGCCATCAAGTTAATAAACAAAAGAGAAAGAGACTTACAATCTCGGACTCTGAAAGGGAGCAAAGCCAAGTCACATCTCCAACCCTAAACTCGCTATTTTGATCCAACTCTAACATGTCTTTCAATCTCTTCTTTAAGTGTCCGTTCTTCATTGGATCAAATTGAGGATTGTAAGACCTGAATTCTTGTTAAAAAAATTGAAGAAGAATGAGGAGAGGAGAGGAGAGGAATGTAGTCCAAAGTCCAGTGAAGAAGAGGAAAGACGAACGCAGTAAAGTCGCAGTCTCTTGCAGAAGTGCAGAAGGTGAACACTGAAGCCAATATCGCAAGAGAAAAAGAAGATGTCAGTTGCAGCAGCCTCAGAATTGCAGGTAATGAGATTTAGGGTTTATGCAAATGGGATTTGGGATTAAATAAGGGTAAAAACTAACGTATTTGTAGAGTAGCGGCTTTCTTTTCTATACACGCAACAGATTTTCGTGTTTCTCAATTTTTTATTTTATTTTTATTTTTTTAATCTATATAAGTAAGTGGATTTTATCTATAATTACGTTTATGATAAAAAAAATAAAAAATTACTCTCTTACAACATTAAATTAATAAAGCCCTTAAATAAATTGGGGTCATGGGTTAAATGAATTTATTTATTTATTTAATATAGATTGATTTGTAATCTATTATTTTTATAGGGAGTTTTTTTTAAAAATAAAAATTGAGACATTTAATTTTGATTGGTTTGTAATTGGATTACAAAAAGGCATTTAAAATCAAGGATAAGATATCATGCCTACTTTTGTCATGGATGTGTTGGAAATGAGTAGGCAAAATAGGAATGAAAAAAAAAAAATATTCTATCTCCTACCACCATCATAAAATTATTAAATTATGAATATTAATTATTAGGAATATGTTATTTTACTCTCTCTTTTTTCTATCTACATACCTATTCATTCTCAATAACATTGGATTAGAATTTCAAGAGAAGATAGAAAGAGCGAGATTTTAATCCAATGATAAGAAAATAAGAAAATAAGGTAGGTAGAATATCTCAACCTTAATTATTATATTCTTTAAAAAAAATCTTTTACCGTCCGAATTCATTTGTTTAGGCAAATTTTTTTTATGTTTCAGCAGCGGGGTAGTAAGGATGGTATGGTTGTTTGTTTCACCATAAAAAATTAAACTAACACTAAATATCATTTTTGGTACTCAGCAAATTTTACGATATCCGCTTTAATCCCTAACAAATAAAATAGTTATTTGTACTTTTGTGGTCCCTAAATTCAAAGTTAACCAATTTTAGTCCTTTTGATTTTTGAGGATTAATGTAGATCTTTCTTGAATTTGAGAAGGACCACTATTTCAACTAAATAGGTCCATTTTGAATTTCTTAGAGACCATAAATAGCTTTTTTATTTACTAGAGACTAAAGCGGGTATCGTAAAATTCGTTGAGGATGAAAAATGATATTTACTCTTAAACTAAACAAAACCTAACTCGTGATGTGGTTTGATTTTTTTAACCAAAATATTAATTTCTTATTAAACAAATTTTGTTATCAGTGAACCAGGACGGGTTGTAAACTGCTTTTACATACCTGCATGCTGCATCAACAAGTGAAACCCAAAACTTAAGGTAGATTAAATTGATAGATAGTTCCGGACATTATATAAGAAACCAATTAGTTTCAATTTCTGGTGGGCGTTTGATAGAGAAGAAATTTTTTTATCCGGGAATCACAATTTTCAAAAATATGATGGAAACACTCAATTTACGATAATATCCGGAAATAAAAAATTTAGAAATATTCAGTTTCCTGGAAATCCTAAAAATTTAGAAATATTTCTTCGGTAACTTGAGATAAGTTTATCTCCGGCCACCCCAAAACTACGTCGTTTTATTTATTTATTTCCTTGTATTAATTAATTTACCTTTAAATGGTTATAATTCCCTTTTCTCTCTCTTCCTTCATTACCATTGCTCCATCTTTGTACGGTTATGATTTAGTAGCCAGAGATAAAATTATCTCAAGCAGCTTGAGAAACGATAAGCCCATATATATATATATATATATAAACATATATATATATATGAACATATATATATATATATGTGAACATATATATATATATATATGTGAACATATATATATATATATATATATATGGAGAAATATTTTTCTTATGTTGTAGGAAAAAAGTTAACTCATGTTGTAGAAATACAATTATAAGTGAGATCCACAAGTAAGAGGAAAGAGAAAAAAAAAGTGGTGGGACCCACCTTTTTGTGTATGTAGAAAAATTATTTATCTCATTTAAAATGAGATAAATATAACCCTATATATTTATCTCATTTTACATGAGATAAGTAATTTTCCTACACACACAAAAAGGGTGGGTCTCATCACTCTTTTTCTCTCTCTCCTTTTACATGTGGGTCCCACTTGTAATTTTATCTCTACAATATGAGGTCCTACAACATAAGAAAAATATTTTCCATATATATATATATATATATATATATATATATGGACCACATGTATTTTTTCACCAGAGGCAATATTGTTTAGAGCGAGTCTAGGAGTAAGGTTTTAAACTCTTCCCAAAGATAATACTTGAGAGGATCATACTCTAACCCTCACCTACTCAACTCTTATACACAAATTGAGCTACCATCATTTAATAATAAGTGATAAGAATGGTAATAGAAAATATCACACGATGAAAGAGCGAATCATAATTAATACCAAATTGTTCAATTCGCACGTAACATCCGAAAACAACCCAACAAACATTACACAAATGTAATATTATGTAATGGAATACATTTACTTGATCTAAGCATTAATGATCTTTATAGAAGTAACATGTCCCAATGATAAATACATCATGAAAGGCACACTTCGAGAATAAATTGAATTCTAGTCCAATATTAATTTCAAAGTGTCTCATCAATGAAGACTATTGCTATCCAAAAGAATTTATATATATACACCACAATTTCCCTAATCATATGTGGACAACAAAATATTTCAACATATTCACCTATATTCATTTAGGCGAAAATATTTATGTAATTGTGGCAGAAATATTTTTCCTGCCACAGACCCAAAAATGAGAGAGAGAAACAAAAGAAATGAGAGATAAAAAGTGATGAAGTCCACTCTGTTTTTTATGTATTTCTACCATAATTGCAGAAATAGTTTTCCAATTCATTTATATATTAACATTCAATCTTTTTTTTGTATTTTTTTCATTTTTTATTTATTTATTTTGTTTTTTGTCTTTTTAAAGATTGAATTGAATATTATTTCTCAAGTGTCCTTCACTATACAAGCTAAATCCTATTATATACACCCTACTAACTGCCAACTTACATTCCTATTATTACACAACTGCAACAGACTATCTAACAACCATATCATCCCATAACAACTCCTAACACTCCTACGTCCTACCCCCATTGAAACATACATTGTCCTCAAGGTCCAATAGGAAAGAGAATTGGTATCCTCTTAGATTTCAAAGAATTTTTGAAGTTGTCATCTTATCACCCTTAAGCACAAGTAGAGCCACACCACCAAATAAACTAGAAACACATTCGATTGAACATTGCTCAACCATACCCACATCAAACCAAAATAGTTTGAGTGATGGCTTCATCATGATTCCTACATGGACAAACTTCAATATCTTTGCTTTTATCTTTTTCTGCAACAATAATGTCTGTAACACTCCATTCGCGACCGGTTTGTTAACATGCAATACGATATTTAAGCGTAGTATACTTAAATACTTAAGTGAAATACTTTTATAAAAGTATTAATAATACCTTAGGTAACTATGTACTTAACTTTTTCCTTTTCTTTTTCCTAATATACATTGCCATGCATATTGTTCTTAATTGTACAGTCACATACTTGTACAACATTCATACTTGAATCTATGTAAACCATAATTAATGCAAATGACTATCCGAGTATGATAACGTATACCTTCTCGAATAGAATCACATGGGGACAACATTTCGATGGTAAACTAGACATCTAGGGATAATTTTTCACTATCATAAATAATATATGATAAACAAATAACACAGTCCAGGCATAATCAAATTGTCCAACAACAATGGGTCCAGAATCTATCCATGGATTCATACATCAAATGACTCCGTGCCAACATTTTCATCATTTATCCATAGTTTTCCATGACATTCATATAACTATACTTTATTTCATCCATGAATTTCATAAACTTGTCATTCAATCATTCGTTACATATCAAACAAGAATGTGCCATATATATTCTATACTAAAGTCCCATAACATAGGGACACAAAATACAATCTTCCAAATATATGAAAATATAAACAATATAAGCATAAATTGGCTTCGAATACATGTACAAGCGTAATCAAAAGATTACATGTCATTTAACTTAAACAAAACATGGTCATGCATCAAAATAACATCCAACCTCCAGAATCTAAGCCTCATGCTCTATGTGGGCCTCTTGCCCTGTGAAGGCCATCTTTTACCACTGGAGTACCTGAAACAAAAGGGTTGAGATTTCAACATCTCAATAAACTCAAGGTTTTCGGAGCACTTCACCCCCCATGAGTTCATTTCCTACATGAAAAGTCAAATAACATAGTATAACAACCTTATATACATATCCATATACAAAATCCAAATCCTCTAAGGGTTATCCCAAAGGATAATGTCCCAAGGAAAAATCTCATATATAACCATCCCAAGAGTTGTCCCAAAGGATAAATTCCCAAAAGATGGACCACTTTTAAGGGTTGTCCCAATGGATAAATTCCCCAAAAGAAGTTCCATACACAACTACTTCAAGGGTTGTCCTAATGGATAAGGGTCCCAAAGAGAGTCCATACAAGATAGTTCCAAGGGTTGTCCCAATGGATAAATGCCCTATAGAAAATACACTTCTAAGGGTTGTCTCAAAGGATAAATGCCCCAAAGAAGGTTCATATATTAGTTCATTAGCCAAAAACTATATTATCCAATCATAACTCTTATCATTTATTAATAATCACATCATTCATCGATCAATCATCATGTCACTTATCACTTATCAATCAATCAATCATCACATATACTTATCTACATGAATGCAACTATAGTAAATATCTAACATTCGTCCAATCATACATACATCTAACTATAATCGTGTTGGACCATGGTGTAACAATCAAGAGGGAGTAAAACTCCTAAACCAAGAGCTTACCTCTTGGAGTTCCCTTCCTTGCTAAGCTTTCTTGAAGCCCAAGAAATCTCTTTAAAATCCTTTCAAGTACCAAAGTCACCTATTCAAAGGACGACAATTTATTTATTAACATGAATAGCATACCAAACATCAAGTCCACACTTGAATACAACCAATTACATTACTAGTAGCAATTAATCCATCAAGGATCCAATTTCATGTAGTTACCCTCTTCTTGAATGTTCAGGAATCTAAGCTTCCACCAAGAGTTTGATCCAAAGCTTGCTCCAACACCAAGTTACTACTTGGTTGCAAACTACACGAGCAAACAACTAATAATCTATGATCAATTCAGCTATTCTAAGTCTTAAAGACACAAGTGTTCAACACTTTATCAAGGCCTAAATCTCGAAAATACATAAAATGACCAAAATGGTTATTTCAATGCTTTTTCTTGGCCAAGAAAATATTCCTAACACATTTTATGAAGGCACTAAGGTTCATTCACATCCCAGCATAATTAATAATGTTAACCCTCTTTGAACATACACCTATTCAAGGCCATAATCTCAAAATGTCAAAGGTAACTTCTTCATGATTTTTCCTTTAACAATCCACATCATTTAAGACTATATCATCAATCGTTCAACAAGGTTCCAACTACATTTCATACCATTACTTGAATTACAAGAAACCACACTTTTTCATGAACAAAAAATCCAAGTGTAACCAATTGATGATCTCTTTATATTTCCATGACCAAGAACACATTTCTAGCATATTTTACAAAGGCATCACGGCGCGTTCATATCACAACATCATCAACTGTGCCAAACATCATCAAACCCATACTTTTCCAAGACTTAATTTTTGAATTTCATATAGGTTATCTTTCAAGATTGATTCTTCATCAAAAATACCTTCTAATCTCACTTTTTTAAAGGACTTGAGCCTAAATCATACCACGTGATTTTTGAAATTTCTCTAACATGTTCATGACCAATTTTTCTAAAGTGAGATAAATGGTTGATTTATGGATTTTTCTTTATCAATACTCCATCATAAGCATGTTTTACAATGGAAACAACATTATTTCAACACTCTAACCACACCAACCATCATTTTTGAATTTTTACAAAGACCAAACTTAGATTTTTCAAAATTCATAAAAACTTGTAAGGGATAGTGAAATCTTACTACAAGTCACCTTATGATACTTGCAAAATGATTCTTTAAGCTACCATGGATTCCAACTCCTCCAAAATCACAAAAGCATTGAAATTTTTGTAGTTGTAAATGGGTAATATCTCACTCCACCATGCTTCCTACACGAAAGTGAGGGGTTTTGTAGAGGGTGAGATTCTAAGCAAATTTAGCTTTGGAATCACTCAATTACATTAGGTATAACTCAAGATATGAATTTTTGAAGTTTCTCTTTTGCTTTCCAATGGCTTTTATGAAAATGAGGAAGATGATGATGGGGGGAGGGGTTGACCTAGAAAAGGAAAGAGAATGAGGGGAAGGTGAGATGGATTAATGAAATTTAACTATAGTCAACTCTCTTATTGGGCAAAGACCAATTTACCTTTAATGAAATTCCCTCTAAATCGCCTCTAGTCTATGGATTAAGTCATCTACATTTATTTTTCTATTCATCAAAATCATTTAATGATATGTCGCAACAGTATCTTAAGGTTTCGGGTAACTTTTGTACACTTGCTTTTTACGTGGTATATTCACTAAATGCATTTTTTCTCGAAAAATGACTTTATGCACATAATTATATTTTTTTTCTCATTTTTCTCTTTCCAACATGATTCCCTAATTTTATAGGCTTAGGTGAGGTGTATTTCACAAAGTCGACAGTTTTGGCTAAATTACCATTGTATCCCTGATTGGGATTTTATCCAAAGTTCAAGATTTTCATCTGATTAATCCTCTAATCAGACATTAACTTCTAATTAATATAATTTAATTAGTTGGTTCATTATAATGTCCATAAAGCAATTGCTATATATTTGGGGTTGAACAACATAATATAACAAAATAGGTTCAACAAAATCACCCATGGAGTACAAAGGCAGAACACATAGTAGATCTTCTATATTTTGTTCACCTACTAGGTTGTCGTAACACACCTGAACGGAGCCTGCAGAGGCCCACTAGACATGGAGGTGGTCCTTGAGGTTGGTGGTGGTGGTTTGACTGATCTCATCATTCATAGAAGGCTCAATGTAGTGAGAAACTACGAAGTAGTCACTCGTGCAGCCATGTGCATTGAAGTAGTCGAAAAACAACCATCATTCATCTGGATTTGGAAGATATGGTGAGGGTGTGGGTTTAAGGAAGAGGTTTGGGTTGGTATTTGGATCGGTTTCAAATCTGGTTTTGGTTTTGGATCAAAGTTCGGATTTTGGATTCTAGTTTAAACCTTTATATATGTTTGCAAGTGTAGATGAAATACTTGGTTTAGGATCTGTGTGTAGCTTGGTTTTTCTTATTTGAGATTGAATCTGGATGAATACAAAATGGAGGGCCCTTTATGGTGGGTGACTTGGGCTTCGGTGATGGATAAATGGGCATTTGATCCTCACGATCCTCTATGTCAACAAATTGGCCCATTTCCTTTGTTATCCCCTCTACCCTAATTTTTGCATCATTTCTTAGTGCAATTCACAATCGTTTTCCCTCCTCCATGCTGCGGCGTAAACTCGCCTTCTTATTCTCAAGAATTCCCACAATTTGAGATTTGGGTAATGGTGGTGGATGCTTCATCTTCTCCAATGGTTGTAGGTTTGATGGTTTATGCCTCCCCTTCGGCAATGTCTTCCTCTTCTCTATGGCTTCCTCAATTTTTTCGCTTTTTGTATCTCCTTATTCCCTTTTTAAAAACATGTGGGTTTTCCAGCTCTTTACGAACCACATGATTTTTTGTGTCGCCAAGAGATCCTCAATGATTTTTGTGGCCTGTCGCACCTCTGTGGTCTTCATCTTCTCCTTTCCTTCCATTATTGATGATTTCTCTAACTTAGAATTTTGTTGATTTTCAGATTCAAGATTTTGAAGTTCTGATTCTACATCTTTTACCTAACAAATCTCAGGAAGATATTTTTCTACAAACGCTTTCTCAAATTTTCTCCAACTTTCATAAGGAAGAAGCTAACTCCAGCATTTGTATCAATTATGGAAAAATATACAACATTGGTGATTACATAATGCATATCACACCAGATATAATTGTTTCAATTACATACACATGCACTTGTCCTTGTAATGCCTCCATGAATCACATGATTCACTCTAGGGTGCAATTTTAAGAGGCATTTCTTGTACATAAATTTTAGCCAGAGTTACATCTAGTTCGAACCATACATGTTTTCACATCTCATCATCATCATTCATGGAATACTTTAGTATCATAGTAAGGACATGTCAAACATAAACTGCCATAATGTAATCAGCCACAAACAGATCACACCTCACTATAAATTTATCAATTTCTACAATGATGGTAATTTACCACAACCAAACAAAACAAGAAAATTGTCAAGAACCAAAATTTACCTAAATGTCCGTTAGAGAATAATATAAACCATCAAAAATGCCTTCACCCAACTGCTTAAGCTTTTGGGTTATCAGAAGCTTGATGTCATGAATCAAGGTCTCCCATTTAGTTAATAACTAACTAAGTTTTATGGAGAACTTTAAAATTAAAATGGTAGTTCTCTTTCTTTCTTTTTATAATTCTCTTCAATTATGCCTCACAATAGAATTGAATTGACGAAGGTTTATTAAGTCTAATCCACATGAAGACTTAGTTCGACTCTTCTGTTCCCAACAGAGACAGCCACAATATAAAGTATTGGTTGGCTAATAAAGAGTTCTTAGAGTTTTAGAGGCAATAAGAGAAGGAATTAGAAAAACTAAACAACTTACTCAAACCTCTTCCTACCACCTAAAGTGGCTCTTCTTCCTCCTTCTAATAAATTGGTCATGGGCTATGGCGATAGAATCAAATCGAGGAACTTCTAATCAATTGGCCATGGGCTTTGGCGATAGAATCAAACCAAGGAAGAGGGGATTTCTTTAGAGGTAGTAACCGAAAGGATTAAGGGAGAATGGTGAAGTTATGCTAGTTAATATCTAAGGGAATTTAGCCATGAAAATTTCTTTTTGAGAATGAAGATGAATAATATACTAACAATAATAGAGTGGGCAGAAATAAACGAAGTGGGCATACTTTCAGATTGTTAGGTGGGAGAGATAAAAATCACCTAAAGTCATACCCATTAAATGAAAGAGAAATGAGAAACATGTGAATAACCCACATGCTTTAGATGAGATTTGAAGGCATTATTATATAACTGAATAACAGAGGATACACATGAGAATTAAAAGATGTGGGACTTTATCTTATACACTAGATTACTCTATATACTACATTTTCAACACTCCCCCACAAGTTGGAGCATATAAATCATAAGCTCTAAACTTCTTATATATGTAATATATTTGAGGACCTCTCAAAGACTTAATAAAGATATCTGCTAGTTGATCATTTGAGTTGATGAACTGTGTAACAGTCTCCCCTGATAAGACCTTTTTTGTGATGAAGTGACTATCTATCTCAATAAGTTTAGTCCTTTCATAAAATAATGGATTATATATATTACGGTGTTCAGATATGTTCAGCCTAAGATAAATGATTGATTGGTTACTATATGAATATAGTCGAAGGTGTAGTTTGGTGGTTTCTAGTGAATAAGTTGCTCGTGAAGAATGTAATTCGTAAGATAGTAAGGAAATAACCAAAAGTTATTGCCTTATGGTAAGAATGTCACTTAAAGGTGGTTATGAGAGATTCTAGAAAAAGTGAAGTGACATAACATGTTTATGCATGTATGTCAATTGTGCAAAAGAGAATGTTACATGTAGTGACATATGATTAGAATAGAGAGAAAAATATCAAATAATGTGGAAGTTTTATCTTGTACTATAGTGGGAGTGGGAATTGAGTTGTATAAGAGTCTTAATCAACAATCTAAAATATGATGGATGATATACAAAAAAATAAAAAATAAAAAAATATGATGGATGATTAAAGTTAACTTATTAAATATTAGTATTTTTGTTTTTGAATACTGTGCTCTACCAATACTAAAGACCCAAGATAGTAAGGGCCCAACCTACAAAGATCTTGGACCAAGGGACTTTAACCCTCAATGAAGAAATCCCATACCACCTAAGGGGTTTCTAGCCAAACATGTATCTTGCAGTTGAATTGTTGTGCCACACTAGCATCTTGGTCAAGAAGAAAGCTCAGCACCATAATGGCCAAGAAATAGCATGGTTACATTAAGGCTACTCAAGCATGAAGCGATACAATAAACCTACAATAGACATCTTGGCCATGACCGACATCTTAACCACCATAAAACGAGCTAATAGGATACCTACTTGCAAGCCCCCCCTCAGAATTTGATGAATTTTTTTAATGATTTTTTAAAACGTTATGGTGGTGGTTATGGAGATGAATGTTCTGGAAGTGGGTATGAGAATGAGCATGAAGATCGTTCTGGTGGAGGGTATGGTATGGCTATGGAGACTAGAACATTGAAGGCTTCTTCTCAAAGCACTGATTTTAGTAAATATATATTATGATAAGGGCTATTTATGTAGAGTCCGTAGATACTATTAATTATGCTTTACTTTACGTTTGAGTGTTAAGCTTTTTGTATTTTCGTACTTAGCAACATTAATTCTACCATGGCAATATGCTTGTGTATTTCACCTTGTAATAAAATAAACCACGGGATTATTGTATAGGGCTTTATTAATCTCATGCAACAGGAGAGAAGTCTCCTCATGCGATAGAAACAATCATGTGTGGGACCCGCCTACTTAAAGAAAAAGAAAAAGAAATAAAAAAATAACACGAGAATTGATGTATGTGTAGGAGAAAAAAATACTCTTCTACAACATAAGAATATATTTTCCCTATTGTATATCTTGTTAAGATTGTTTTACTCTTTTTTATTTTTACTATTTCTGTGGTCAATTTTGTGGTGTGTGAGGTGGTTATTGTGTGTGTTTTCTTTTGTCCTCGCCATGCTACTTAACAAGAGTATATAGTACTAAAATTTATATTTCATATATTTTTTTTTTTTAGAAAACATCATTTTGATCATTTTTTTGGATTTAAATGAGAATTGAACATATAATCTAACCTACCAAAATCCCTCACTAGATCTACTCTAGATTTGGTGTTTTATTCAATAAACTTTGCATTTCTTGGATGAAAAATTGAGTGAACAAAATCTATATTTGGTGGTATTAAATTTCTGAATGTTTATTACATGTTGCTATAAAAAAAATTCACCCCCGCTAAATAACAAACCTGGCTCCACCTCTGCGTGCAATGTACATAACTTATTCTTTTAACACTTAAGTCTACTCGCATTACTACTGATTTGAAGACCCACGAATGAGCAGCACCAAAGCACCACAAAAGGAGCCCATCAACTACAAGCAGTCTAGCCTTGACGCACCAACAAATCATCTTCAACTTTGTATCACCAGTCTCGATAATTGATATTCTGAGGAGATCATGTAGGCTTATTTTCTAATACATTCTTATCTAAATTATGTATGTAGGATTTGTACTATCACAATATTATGAAACATTTTATAATGCAACATATCATGTTCAATTATTCATATCGGACCAAGCACATACTTCCTAGATTGGAAATCACTAGTTATTGTTTAAATGTGTGCCTATGTATGAAACACAACAATTGTCTAAAAAAATTGGCTGCCAAATAAGAGTTAAAGAGGTTTCAGCAAAACCATGAGAACTGGAAAAAAATTTAATATATTGAGTATTCAGTGCAAAAGTCATATTATAATTCTATATTTCGAGAATTACATAACTACAATATAAATGTGAGAAAATAATATAAAATATTAAAAAGGCAATCATTCAACAACATAAGTTTTTGGGTTGAATTGATTTTTTATATGATATCAGAGCTTTAGTGATAACGAGTTTGATCCTCACCACTCGCATTTTCTATTGAAATTAAAATAAGTACAAGATAAATAAAAAATTGGGTCTGTGCAATATTCACGCTTTAAGCACAAATGACTCTTGCATAAAAGAATATGTTAGAGAATAATATAAAGGGTTTGTGTTTTCTAAAGTTACTTTAGATAACTTTATCTAATGTTCATCGAAACGATATCATTTTGGGACGGAAATCATGATATTTTTGTAATTTTAATTTATTTCAGGGTTATAATAGTCTTTATGATTCTAAATTTTAAAATTTTCAACCTTTAAACGACGTCGTTTCGATGAACATTAGACAAAGTTGTCTAAATTAACATCAAAAACTTTTTTCCCTAATATAAATTATTAAAAAGATCCTCATTCAACAGCTTAAATTTTTGAGTTGAATTAACTTTTTATAATTGATTTTTTTTCTTCTCTTTTTTCAAAAATTATTAGATAATGTGAGAATAGAAAAAAAAAAATTAATATTATAATTATATTTTAAAAAAAATACATAATTATAATAAAACCGTTACACTGAATATTCTGTATTAACGGTTGAACTCAAAATCCTCTGTCAGAACTGAGCTTGTGAGTCGTGAATTGGTTTGACAGAACGAAATGGACCTTAGTCTATCATAGAGCAACACGTCAAAAATATCTTGCCCCCAATCAAGCCGACCACATGCTGACCTAGCAAACTTAAGACTTACAATTCCCATGGATGCATTTGTTCTCATTTTCATTTTATCTAGTGTTGGGACAACATCAACTTCACCACAAGTCAATGTCTTTTGTTACATATAACACAATTATTATTATTATTATTATTATGGGAAATAGTTTTCTCATTTTATATTAGAAATTTTTTTCATTCTACACTCATAATATATTGGTGGATCCCATCTTAATTTTTTTGTTTTCTCACTT
The DNA here is from genome assembly GCA_032173675.1 of Gastrolobium villosum. Lineage (NCBI taxonomy): Eukaryota > Viridiplantae > Streptophyta > Magnoliopsida > Fabales > Fabaceae > Gastrolobium > Gastrolobium villosum. The sequence continues at coordinate 14,353 of JAVKPL010008859.1, read as the reverse complement.
TTTTGTGGATCCCATTCATGTATTGTGAGTATAAAATGAGAAAATTAATTCCCTATTATTATATGTATTATATATTTTTATATAAATCTAATTTAATCGGTTTAATTAGTGACCAAATAATTTTATTAACATTCTATTAATATAGTACTCCGGCCGAGTCAATAATTAGTCTGAGTTTAATAACATTGAGATAAAATATTCGTTCTACTACCACATGCAAAAATATACAAGTATCATAGACAAAAGTATTGAGCGTTTAGTGCTACCTGCAATAGCACAACATATATTCTCGCAATTAACATAATAAGAGACAACAAACTTATCAAATAAATAAAGGTAATAGAAATAAAACAAGCTCTAATCTAACAAATCTAAAAATTTAAAGTTGTTTTATGCTTTTTTTTTTTTGCTTTTATGTATATCTATTGTTTCTCTTGATATTAAAACAACAAACTTAGTACCCTTTGTGTCATTCAGTAGCATAATGAATTACATGGTACCATAGTCAATTTATCCATGTTGGTGCAATTATTTACAACATTTTGCTCGTGTAGGCCCACATGACACAAAGGCACAGACCAAGCCCGACAACATGCACAGCTGCCACAAAGGCATAGGCACACATTAGGTTGGTTTTCCTTTGCAGAAGAGAGGTTTTCATAGACAAAAGTTATAGCAAAAATAAAAATTCATAGACAAATTAAAGGAATTCTGATAATAAACTTTTACACTTATTCACTTGGATTTTGTTACTCTGGACTAGAGGTTAATAATCTTCGGATGGAAGAAAAATAAGAGCAAGCGCGTACTATTGAAAAGGAAAAAAAGTTTAATAGCAAAATCATAAATGGCTCAACAATAGAAGAAGATAAACTCCAAAAATCTCCCCCAAAGCAAAAAGCCCCAACAACTTTGCACATGTTTTTTTCAAGCGAGATGGAGAGCCGAAATAAGGATACATTTATTCAAGTGAGATAATATCTTAATTCAAAATATTAAATAGTGAATCTTTTAATATTTTTTTAATCTTTGATTAGTCTTGATCTAGACTCCATATTAGGCGAAATATATGGTCCAACTCATTTATAACTCAAGAGGTTGAATAACAAAGATTTAAAAAGTAAGGAAACATGTTCATCCCGTATACACATCATCACACAGACGTACAATTAAGACTAAAGGAGAGACACATGGTTTCAATTATGCCTAAAGGACACAACCTGCAAAAGACAACATTATATACGGATAGGCTGCAGAAACCACCTCAGTCCACCAAATGAGATTAAGTGCCGCTACACTAAGGCGATATAGACATGTCATTCTACCACTATATAATGAAGGCTCAAAGCACATATATGATCATCTTATCCATCATAATTTAAGCTCATTAATCAAATACTAACTTGAGCATCATAGTGCCTTATATGATCTCACTCACTATTAATGTGTTAAGTGAGATAATAGCTTAATTCAAAATATTAAGATGATAAATTTTGTAAGATAATATCTACAAAAAAAAAAAAAAAAAAAATTAAGACAATGAACCTTTTTGAATTTTCTTTATTTTCAATTAGTCCTAATCTTAGACCATACTAAGCGGAATATAGATCCAATTCATTTATGGCTCAAGAAGCCCAATGACAAAGACTAAAAGAGTAAGGAAACACGTCCATGATATATAACCTCCTCAACAATGACTAAGAGCCTATTTGACATTTTTTTAAGCTAAAAGCTATTTTTAAATAAAAGTTAGAAAAAACTTCAAAAATAAAGCTGAAAGCTATTTGATGATTTTATAAAAAATTTAAATTAAAAGTTACTTAAAAACTCAAATTAAAAATAATCTGATACAACTTAAAAAAAGCTTCCTTTAGGAGCTTTTGTCTTTTTTTTCTTTATTATAAAAAAAACTCTTTTTATTATAAGAGCTTTTGTAAAAACTTGTTTGACCTAGCTTCTATTTATAAGGAGAAGAGAAGCTGAAAAAAAAATCCCTCAAACAAGCACTAAGAGATAGACACATGGTTCTAGCTATGCTTAAAGGATATAGCCAATAAATAGGTATCCGCACATGAGATAGGTTGCCCAAGCCATCTTAGTCCACCAATGAGATTAAGTGTCGTTACACTAAGGCAAGATAAGTATATCATTTCACCATTATGTAATGAATGCTCAAAGCCTATATATAATCATCTTATCGATTATTATGTAAGCTCGTTGATCAAATACTAATTTGAGCGTTAAAATGTCTAGCTACTCCATTTATCTAAGCCAAGCAAAGTTCCCCGATACCAGCATTACCATCCTACCGGAGTATCCCAGGCTCGACTGTGCAAGTCCATTTTAATTAACGTACTTTTTTAACTTTCGCTTGAATTTCTAATATTCTGCACGATTCTAATATTAATTTTTGGGTACCACAATAGAGCCGAAAATATGGCTAAATAACAACGATCTTGATATCACATTTTGACGAAAAAAAATTGAAGTAAAGAATTTATGAATTTTTTCACTCGTGATTTTTATTTAATCAATTATTAACCAACATAAAACTTAATCACTCACCCTTAATTTCCAACCGCACAAACATCACAAAACTATTGAACGTGATAAGCTAATAAGAAAACTATTGAATGTCGTAAACAAAAGAAAGAAATGACAAAAGAAGAAAAAGCCATTATTATGAGATACTGTGAGATATCCGAAAATCAATCTAGTAAGGAAATATTTTAAAACTTGAATCGAAAATTAAATTGATAAGATTTTTAAATTATAATTTAATTCGTGTAATTAATTAAATTCATAATTAAATCATTATCAACAAAATAAAATAATGTTTGAATAAAAACATTACCAGTTCACATATTGATTGGTTCAATCAAACAATAATTAATCAAATTTATAATTAAATCAATGTCCTACTAAAAAAAAATAACCAATTCACATATTTTATTTTAGGGAATTATTTATCTCATTAAATATGAGATAAACTTATTTTCCTACACTTACATACTATGAAACACGACACTTCAAAAATCCTGACGTGTCGTGTCCGACACTTTCCGACACTCTTGGACACTGCGACACTCCAACACGTTATAGAAATTCAAAAAGAGGTTTAAAGGTTACGTTGCGTTGAGTTTTTAGTTCCAACTATTAGATTCGTTGGATTATGATTACTATTTTATTGAGTTTAATATAAATATTTGAGATATCTTATATTTTTTTGCAAAATTTATGAATATTATAAGTTTAGATTCATTTTTTTATTAAATTATTGAATATTAAATACAATATACACCACATAAATTAAAAATATTATTTAATATCAAAACGTGTCCTAACATGTCGAAATCTAACATTTTTTAGGATTAACGCGTCAGAGTGTCGTGTCATATCGTGTCACGTGTCCCGTGTCAATGTCGGTGCTATATAGCTTACATATAAAGGAGAGAGGAGAGAGAATAAAAGAAAAAGAAAAAGTATAAACGGATCTCACCACTTAATATGTGAGTGTAGGAAAATGAGTTTATCTCATGTTAAATGAGAAAACAATTCCCCTTTATTTTATTGGTTTTTTTGGTACATCCCAATTTGATCGGTCCAATCAATCAATTTGATCTTGTTTTAAAAACATGGTTATCAAAGACAAATATTTCACCAAAAAGTTGTCTGAAGAAAAAACATATTTCACCAAAAAGTATTCCATTAAATCTGTCAAAACAATAACAGAATATGCCGAGAATAAATGCACAAAACCTATCCAACAACAATAGTCTCCATGCAATGACACAACCTTTTTTAGAAGAACATATACCAAATCCCCTTTCCTACTGTACCCCCTTAAAGTAGCAATCATAATATCAAATGTACGAACTAGTGGATTATCACCAAGCATCTTCAGTTCCATTATTCATTGGGGGTTGCTTTGATTCTAATTGTTGCTTGAAGGGTCTTCATAAACTTTAATTGGGTATTTTATAGCATTGAGTTCAACCTTTCTTAATGCAGCTTTGCCAAGATCAACACCACAAATGTCAGAGAGCCTCACAAGGTAAAGCAAAACATCTGAAAGCTCTTCACCAACATGAACCTTCTCCTCTTCTTTCCAACCTGGAAGTCCCTTTGGAACCTCTCCTTTCCACTGAAATATCTCACATAGTTCTCCAACTTCACCCACCTATAGAATCATTAAGAAAATAAAAATGATAGCACCCAAAAGTGAGAATAATATTTAACATAATCTTGACACACTTTTGCATCATGGGTAACAAAAGTTAATGAAGAAGACAAGGGTAAAATGGCTTAAACCAAAGGAAATTGTATGGAGAAAAAATGTTTTATGGGTTCCATCTTTCAAGAAGTAGTGTAATAACAAACAAGACAGAATATGTTTGCAAAGTCTATTTTTGACTTCGAGTTTTGGCAACACTAGAAATCAGACTATGGTCAACACTAGAAACCTTGGGATTTAACAATATTTTAAAAGAATTTTCTGGCAATTTGAAAAATTAAAAAGGAACCCAATATTTGATAGGATTTTACATATCCGTAGATGAGTGGGTTATCGAACAGTGAGAGTCCGAGCTACTAAATGGATAAAAAGACTCAAAACATAAAATCCGATTAGTTGAATTCAAGTGCCGTGGATCAGTTGGTACGATGGGGATTGAATGGTGGAGAGGATCTCGGTTCGAATCCCACCAACAATCCCACCAATATCATTTGGGGAGGAGCATAAGTACCGTAATCCTTGTACTCGCATGCATCCGAACTCTGGATTAGTCTCATAGGCTGCTCAAAGGGTCGAACCCGTGGGGATACCGGGAATTCGCCTCAAAAAGGTAATTATTATGAAAAATAATATAAATTTTTAAAAAGATTTTCATTCAAATCTTATGATTTTGGATTGAAATAATTATTTTTTATATTATATCAAAGTTTTAGTGAACATAAGGTTCTTCACTACTTCTCAATTTGTGGAATTAAATAAGTATACGGTAAAAATTTAAAAAAAAATTGAACCTCTACAATATTTATGTTGTCAATTCTAAAAGATTCTTAAATGAGAAAAAAATGTATATTACAAAATAATATAAATTTGATTAAAAAAACTTCCATCCCATCAAATAAGATATTTGGATTCAAATAATTCTTTCCAAAAGATAAAATAAAAAATTAATGGAGCCAACTTGCAAGGAAAATCAGAGTCCCCCAACCACATACAAAAAGGAATAAATCAGAACAAAACAGAAATTATAATAAAAATAAAATGATTCTACTTCTGTGATACTCTCCCTTCTTTTGTGTCATACACATAGAATCCTCAACAAAAATAAGCTAAAATTACCTCCGAATATAAAAAATATCAAATGGGTATGCTTAGAAAAAGACAAAAACAAATAACTTTAGTACAAGGTGCAACTAAAACAAAGAAAGAACTTTCATTTTTTTTTTTTTTTCTGGGTTTGAAAAGTGAAGCATACCAAAGCCAAAAGGAGGTTCCTTGGGCTATGAAACTGGTCCCAATCCCTCTCCTTTGCAAACTCTCTCATTTTCTGCTTAAGCATGTCAAGAGTAACAGGCACTTCTTCAGTAATCTCACTCATCTTCAAAGCACCTGAGAGAAGGGTGAAGAGGAAGAAAGAAACAATAGAAAAAGAGAAAGATAAGAATGAAGGAATGAAAGACAGCTAGCACCTAGTTATGGAAATACCAGAAGACACGGATGAGTGTGAAGTGTGAAGCATTTTCTTTTTCTTTTGATGGATTACTCACACAGTACACACTGCAATATATACATATATAGAGAGAGAGACGGTAGAAGCAAACAAACATGTGGATGCTGCTGCACAGTCGTTTTCGGAGCTTGCAGGAGTTGAATCGGTTTATTTTGCCCCTTTCTGATTATTATTATTATTTTTTTTGTAAAAATATATTTTTATGATATTTTTAAAATTTTATATTTATTTTTGTGTGTGTAAAATAATGATATTAAATTCGAACGGATCTTCCACTTGATTGAGGTAGTGAATTACTGGTTTAAGGCGTAAACATTTCTACATCCACTTTAGATAAGATTATCTATGGTGACCCCCAAAATTACGTCATTTTAATCAATAAAGAGTGTTTTTGTAATTTTAGGTGAATTAATGAATAGTGTGTCACTAAAATGCATATGATAAAACATAAACAAAATTACAGAAACACCCTTCATTAATTCACCTAAAATTACAAAAACATCATTCATGAATTAAAACGAGATAGTTTTGGGTTAGATGTAGATAACTTATCTAAAGTGGTTGTAGAAATATTTTTTCACACACATATATATATATATATATATATATATATATATATATATATATATATATATATAGGGTTTTATGTTTATTATGTTATAGGAAAAGTGATCGTGTAATGTTATAGAGATTCGTTTTGCGTGCCATATTTTTTTCTTTTTGTTTTTGTTTTAAAATGTGTGGGCCCCACAAAATGTTGTGTGTGTAGGAAAGTTTGTTATGTTATGTTAAAGGAGGAAATAAAAACGCGCACACACACACACATATATATATATATATGAGTTTTATAAAAGTTATGTTGTAGGAAAAGTGATTGTGTTATGTTATAGAGATTTGTTTTGCGTGCCGGAGTTTTTTTTTTTTTGCCGCGGATCCCACAAAATATTGTGTGTGTAGGAAAATTTCTGTGGTCATGTTAAATGATAGATGATAAACCCTATATATATATATTTATTTATAACTTATATTTAATTATATAATAAATATTTTAAATAGTGCAATTTAAATAAATGTAGTGGTTAGTAAATACTATGATGTATATTTCCATGACAAGTGTTTGATTATCATTAGCCGTGATTTTTGAAATAATTCTATTAAATTATATAATAAATATTTAAATACAAGTATTCAACAAGTTAGGATAATTTAATAGTAAGTGGTAGCGTTATTCACTCTCATTTGATTTTCAGCCACCATAAAAAAAAAACATTTTGTACCCATTTTAAAAAATTTGGCACCTGTTGATGAAGTGTGATTAGGGATAACTCTTTTTACTTATTCCCATAGTCCAAGTGTGATCTGTTAAGGCCTTATCAAGGTAGGATATTAGCCTTATAAATATATATTTTTTTTTTCTGGATATGACTGATTTATGGATTTAATGGCTAAAATATTGACCACTTTTACCTAAATTATTCAACTAATCCAAATTCGAGTACGACATAATCAGAAGGAATTAGTAAATGCCAAGGGATCGATTTTAACGTGAAATTTTGGTTATGTATGTCTCAAGCTAAATTCACCCAAATTTTTAATATAATATATACTTATGACTTGAATTTTATACAACAATATAATTCGGTGTTAGATAATCCATATATTTGATGATAATGATAACTCGAGTTTAAGTACACAAAATTTTCTTCAGGCATACATTATTATATTACTAAAATATAAGAAGCGCTTAGTATGTTTTATTAAATTATTATAATAATTTAAAGAATAAATTATTTCTTTAAATTTCTAAAATAAGAATGGTTTTTATTCTATGTTTTTATGATTGAATAATATGCACCTTAAGGATTTTTTTTTCCATAATGACATTAACGTTTCATGTCTTTGTTATCAGCTCATTAATAAGAAATGTTATTGGATTAAGAAAATTCTTTATTATGAAAGTAAATTCTAATTCAATTCTTCACCAAAAATAAAAAATTCTAATTCAATTGATAAAGGAAAAAGGGGAAGGATATTGTGACAACCAAGTTGTGTTACTACCAAATGACTACCAATCAATCTCACCGTTAAATCGATTATGTTGATCCGGTTATATTTATTTACATCTTTGTATGGTCTTGATTCCCCATATTTAAAGTGAAAGCATTAAATATGAGAAATCATCACTAATACAAAGGTGAAAATAAATATAAAGTATTAAATTTGGGAAATCATGACCATACAAAGATAGAAATAAATATAACCGCTGGATCAATATAATCGATCTAATGGTAAGATTGATTGGTAGTCATTCGGTAGTAACACAACTTGATTGTCACAGTATCCTTCCGCAAAGAAAAATACTTACTTAAATGATAAGATTGAGCAAATTCACGCCTTATGTGTAAAACAACTTATTTACCTTGTAAAATAGTACTTTGTTAGTTCTTCTTTTTTTATAATTTTTAACACTTAAGATGAGTTCTAAATATTATTAGCTGCTTAGTATTTGGATTAAACTTGCAAGAAGAATAAAAACTAATAAATATTTAGTATATTTTTTAGCTAAAGTTAAAAGATAATTTTTTTAAAAAAGTTAAAAAATATTTGATAATTATATAAAACTGTTTTTAGAGTTTTGAAGAGTGAAATTTTCCTAATTTTTCATTAGAGTAAATCATTAGGGAAATGATAAAATTTGCAAAATACAAGTTTATAACAAGGGTACGTAAAACTATAAAATTATGTTTGGCTAAACTTCAATTTTTAAGAGAAGGAGAGGATAAAAATAAAATGTACCAAAGAGCACTCCTTAAGGTATCTAGCATATCTTGTTTAAAGTTTGTATCATAATAAAATGACTAATATATTCTTAATAACGCAAAATTTTAATAATTAGTATATATTTTTTTATTTTTTTTATTTTGATTTGAGGAGTATATATCAGAGTCAGTTCCCCCACCCCTGAAATAAGATTCGTTTCTTGAATAATTTTAAAGACAAAATTCGCATCCTGCCTAATACATATAATTAAATAATTTCCTTAAAAAGATTTTATACTGAAACATAAGTAGTAAAAAATTAAATTCTTACTAAAAAAGGATTAATAACAAAATAATTATTGAAAATTAATATAGTCATTAATATATATTAGAAATAAGATTTCATGTTTATTTCTTTAGCAAAAAACGTGTTTATTTTGATTCCTTTTTGAATGATTTTAAAGACAAATTTGGCATCTGCATAATACATATAGAGAAATTATTTAATTCATTTATTATTAAAACACAACCAATAGTTAGAAATTTAATTATGAGTGCAAAATGAATAATAAAATTAAAAATAATTATTGAAAATAAGTATATTTAATCTTTAATATGAATTACAAATAAGATTTCATCATATTTATTTCTTTACCAAATAAATTTTATTTTATCCTAATTAATTGCGTTTTGAATAATTTCAAAGACAAATTTGGCATCTGCATAATACATATAGTGTAATTCTTTAAATGATATAAAATTAAAACACAAGTAATAGTTAGAAATTAAATAATAAAAAAGTACAAAAGGGATTAATAAAGTAAAAATAATTATTGAAAATTGATATATTGAGTAATTAATATACATTAGAAATAATATTTCATGTTTATTCTTTACCAAATAAAATTTATTTGTATTTTTGTTGAAATGTAATATTTATAATGATAAAACACGTGTAAATCAGTTGGAAACTTTCCGCTGATACTAGCTTATTGTTATGGGAGAAAATTAAATTGAGATTGATAATTATTAAATTCAGTGATAAATGATTTATTTTCATTAATCAAATATTTTGAGTTCGGATTTTAAGAATGAAGAAAATGATCTAATAAGAATTATCATCTATATGGATTCAGTAATGCCAGACCAAATTAGTAGAATTTCTGATAAATCGGTTGGAAAAAATAAATAATTAAATTCTAAAGAAATATATAAAAATATATTTTACTAAATTATCTTGCACAATTGAGAATTTCAATTTTCATGTGGATCTTAATGAAATGAGAATTTCCCCTATTAAGTTTAAAGCTTAAATTTAAACTCCTTACTAGTTGATTTACATATATGTTTCTTTTTTTTAATACCTTAATAACACAACTGCTGTTGGGTATGCTTAGTGAGTGAGTCCAAGACCAATTAACCCATGAAGTTTAGGGTTAATGGGATTGGGCAGGGTATATAAGGACATTCTTCTCCACTTATGTCTCCTAGGGTTTTCAGAAATCATAAACACAAAGAGGCCATGTTCATCATCTGAACAGTTACCCACACGACTCCCTGATCCCCTTGAGTCATAGCCTGGAAGATCAACCGTAGAGAGGATTTTGCGACCGTTCGTGGTGCGTTGCTGCAGATCGTGAGGTTAGAGAAGGAGAACTGAACGTGAGGAATTGTCACGCTTGCTTCTTCATCCCAGGTAATCAAAGCGGTGTTCTTCATTCCTCATCGCATCGGTATGATGCGCTTCCGCATTTCTGATGATTTAACCTTCAACTGCATTCTCATGCACTCAAACTTGATATCAGTATATTACTAAGGGTTTTATAATTCTCATATTGAAGGAGAATTGAAATATCATGTTATAGAGATAAAAAGTATGTGAGACCCATGTGTTAGAAAAAATTATATGTAGGACACATATCAGCACGGAAATCGAAGGGTGTGTAGGAAAATTGCAATTTTCATGTTAAATAAGAATTATAAAACTCTATTACTAATTAAATTGGAACAACTTCTTATCAATTGATCTATGTGCTAGGTGGTATATGATTTTTTCTTCCTTTCTAACCTTATCTTCTCCTTAGAAGGAGAAATCAAGCCAAGCACTTTTTTTAGTTTCTGACTTATTTTGAAGAAACGCACATGTTATTTATGTGATTATCTTTCCCTGTTAAATGCAGGTCATGTAAATTATATGTTCAAACTTTTAAAAATATTTAATATATTAAAAAAATCTATTTATTTATTTATTAATATATTATTTATAGGGTAAGGTTATACTTACAACTTCTTTTTTTTACGACCTTTTACAATCATAATCTTATCACCGTTGATTTCCGTCAATCAACAATTATTATTTATTGTGAATTAATAATTAATTAATGAGTTTAATTTGCTAAAATAATAACCGTTGATTGGCGGAAATCAACGGTTATAAGATATGGTTGTAAGAGGTTGTAAAAAAAAAGATTGTAAGTATAACCTTTCTCTTATTTATAATCGATATATTAGTATGCAAATATATCAATTTTTTAAATATATTAAAAAAACAAGTATTTATCATTTTTTAAGAATTCTTTTTAAATAATATTTATATTTATTTGAAGCTCCTTTAATAGAGATTCGTAATTATATATCTTTAATGGTAATTTTAATTAAAATGAAAGTTTATATAAATTGTTTTACCAAATAATTTATTTATAATTTGAGTTTTAAATAGTTTTTAAGCTAAAAAAATATTTAATCACTTATTAGTCTAATGAATCAACTTGATCTTTCTTTTAGAAAGAGTAACATTTAAGTTTCCATTCAATTATCTGTCAAAGGATTCCATTCAATTTGTCAACTCACAGGATATGCGAGAATTAATGTAGAAACCCTATACAAGCACTGCATTCCATGCAAAGGCACAAACTTTTTCTTTTATAGGTCATATATCAATAATTCTGATTTTATTATAGATTTTTTTTCCTAGCAGACTCACATATAAATGAGTAGATTCCATTATAAAAAGAAGAGAAATAAAAAATTAGAGGGACCAACTTATTTATATGTGAATGTGGCAGAAATTTTTTTGAAGAGCAAAAGAAGAAACATTAAATTCTATTAAAGTCACACCAACTCTATTTGTATTTTATGATTATAATTTATTAAAGGGTTCATTTTTTTTTTTTCAGTTATCGCAGATAAGTTATCTGCAATAAATCCAATTTGACGTCGTTTTGAGGCAGAAATCATGATATTTTTGTAATTTTAATTTATTTCAGGGTTATAATAGTCTTTATATTTATAATTTTTTAAGATTTCAATACCAAAATAACATAATTTTGGGAATAAATGCAGATAAGCATAAATATTTATCCCTTTATTAAAATTAAAAGTTTACTTAAATCATTTGATCCAAATAAAATTAATAATTAATAATGACTGTTAAGTTTTATTTTTTATTTTTGACACACACATATATATAATCCTTTGACACGGTGTCAAGCTACAAAATCCTAACCGTTGATTTTCTTCGATTGACGGTTATAATCTATTGGGAAATACAAATTAATTAATACAAATTATAACTGTCAAATTGATGAAAACTAACGTTTAGGATTTGGTGCTAAATTTTAAAGTTTGACACTAATGTCAAATTTCAAAATTTGATATCACTGTCAAAGGATCATGTCCTTATAAATCATATTTTTTTTTATCACTTATCTCCCATGTGAACTTATTTTATCCTAATCCACCTTTAACGTTATCGGCGTCAAGGTTCTAAAGATGCATTTGGCTTACATTGCAATTTTAATCCAATGTTAATATATAGTCTAGAGTTAGAAGTATATAATATTTGCTATTATTGGGAACCAATTTATTTTTTGAAACTCATTGATAATTTTCTTATGTAAATTTTTAATATAAGTAATATGTTTATATTTTTTTAATATATGAGTAGTAAATTCAGTTAAACCAATGATCGAGTCACCAATACCTCAATCGAGTTTGCTCCGAGTTTTAAAACACCGTTGGGAAGCATAAAGGACGGCTCACATGTGAGGGAGGTTATTTAAAGTGATCCGGGACCACCATTTTTAAATGGTCCCTTAGTGTAAATAGGAGGGTAAAATGAGAAAAATGGGAAAATAATAAGAATAAAAAAGGAAAAAAAAAATTAATGTTGTGAGAAAGAGCACCAAAAGATTCAATAATCCTGGAGCATATTAAATATTTCCCATGTGATGAATCAAACAATTTCGTAAATGCTCATCCACATATTACTCCTATCATTTTAAATTGCTAGTTTCATTTACCAAGGAATTGAACAGTAATGTCACCACCGAACCTTATTTGGGTTCGTTGCAGAATACAATAACTGTATAAAAATCTATTTAAAAATAAAATAAAGGATTCGAGTTTTCTGCGGTTACTGCAGATAAATTATTTGTAGAAAATTCAATACAACGTTATTTTTTGGCGAAAATCATGGTGTTTTTTGTAATTTTAATTTATTTCAGGGTTATAATAGTCTTTATATTTAAATTTTTTAAGATTTCAATACCAAAACGACGTCATTTTAAGAGTAAATGCAGATAACTTATCTTCATTAACTGCAAAAATATTTTTCCTTAAATAAAATAAAAATCTATCACTATTATTATGAAGTGTGATAAAAAATATCAATTTATATTTTCTAATTAAAGTTCACAAATAAATATATGGCTAGTTTGCAAACTTCTATAATACTAAAATATAATTGTGAGATTTTCACCAAAAAATAAAATAAAATAATTGTGAGATCATCTTAGTTTCTTTATTTGTGTGTATTCAAGATCAGAATCACGACTATCGTAGTCACACGAAACGAAGAAGATGGACTACTCCCTCACCGGTAAAGAAACTAGGGCAATCAATGCTTTTCAATTAGGGTGTGCGTCGATCGATCGGTGCAGTTCGGTTTTTAACACTGAATCAGTTTGAAATGATTTGGTTTTCAAACCGAACCGGGTTTGAAACCGATTCAAAAATCAATTTATGGTTAATAATCAATTTTCATTCAAAACCGGTTTTTTTATACAAAATTGCCACAGTAGAGACCCGATTCACAATCCATAGCAGCTGAACATGGAACCTACCACTTTCAGTTCAAAAAACAAAAACAAATTTCAGGTTTGTTTGATTCTGTTTTGGTTTTTTTGTTTTTAAAATTATTTTGTAAAATAGTTATGAAAACAATTATTTTCTATTTTTTTTTTGAAAGTTAAAAACCAAAATAGAAAACAAAATTTGATTTTAAAAACAGAAAATAGTTATAGTTTTCAAAACATTTTTTTACAAAACAGGTCTTACCAAAATAGTTATGGAAATAGTTTTATATTTTTTTATTCTGAAAACTAAAAAACTGTTTTCCAAAATAGAAATCAAATAGAGCCCTCATCTCTTGAGTGAGAGAAAAGAAAAACCTAACAATTGCCATTAGAAAAGAAGGAACCGATAATTGGGAGAAGAAAGTACACAATGGCAAGTGCTTTGCATTTCTAGCGGTAGTTCTAGAAATGCAAGTACACTGCAATTGCCTTCGTAGAAGAAGAATGCTACTGAAATCAAAACAAAACAAAAGATTTGAGTATTTTGAATTCAAAGAAAATTGGTTTGGATAACTGTGGATATCCGTTTGATAAATGAGTGGATAACTGAATTCCTTTACATCATAAGAAGTGGTTTTTTTTAAAATCGGATTTTAAAAAAATCTGGTTTTTTAAGTATGGATCGGTTTGGATCTCGTTCAGTTTGGATGATTTGGATATTTTGAACACTCCTATTTTTAATGGACATTATAAAATGATCACTCAATTAAATGGGTTT